>LGRX02016036.1:0-13895 GCA_001247695.2 Cymbomonas tetramitiformis | reverse complement strand
CGGTCACGCTAGAAACGTTCTCGCCTGGCTCCGTCATCACCTCGCCGGTCACGCTAGAAACGTTCTCGCCCGGCTCCGTCATCACTTGTCCGTCGCCAACGAGTCGGAAGGTCTCCTCGCTCACGTCCAGCTCCGTCATCACTTGTCTATCGCCAATGAGTCTAAAGGTCTCCTCGCTCAATTTCAGCGTCTCCTCGTCACCGTCATCGTACAATACAAAAGCTTTGCCCTCCTCGGTATAATGCTGCACCACGCCCGGGTAAAAGGCGTCATCGTCCTCCTCGTCACCTCGGTATAATGCTGCCAGCCCGGGTAAGCGTCCATCGTCCTCCTCGTCACCTCGGTATAATGCTGCACCACGCCCGGGTAAGGCGTCATCGTCCTCCTCGTCACCTGTTGCAATGCTGCACCACGCCCGGGTAAAGGCGTCATGCGTCCTCCTCGTCACCTGGAGTGTAATGCCGCACCACGCCCGGGTAGCGTCATCGTCCTCCTCGCCACCTCGGTATGATGCTGCACCACGCCCGGGTAAAAGGCGTCATCGTCCTCCTCGTCACCTCGGTATATGCTGCACCACGCCCGGGTAAAGGCGTCATCGTCCTCCTCGTCACTCATTTATAATGCTGCACCACGCCCGGGTAAAGGCGTCATCGTCCTCCTCGTCACCTCGGTATGATGCTGCACCACGCCCGGGTGCGTCATCGTCCTCCTCAATCACCTCGGTATGATGCACCACGCCAGATGCAAGCGTCTCATCGTCCCTCCCCTCATGCTGTTATAATACTGCACCACGCCCGGGTAAAGCGTCATCGTCCTCCTCTCGTCTGCCTCGGTGTGATGCTGCACCACGCCCGGGTAAGGCGTCATCGTCCTCACACCTCATTCCTCAGTATGATGCACTGCACACGCCCGGGGTAAAGGCGTCATCGTCCTCCGTCACCTCGGTATAATGCTGCTCCACGCCCGGGTAAAGGCGTCATACGTCCTCCGTCACCTCAGTATGATGCTGCACCACGCCCGGGTAAAGGCGCCATCGTCCTCCTCGTCACCTCGGTATAATGCTGCACCACGCCCGGGTAAAAGGCGTCATCGTCCTCCTCGTCACCTCAGTATGATGTTGCACCATGCCCGGGTAAAAGGCGTCATCGTCCTCCTCGCCACCTCGGTATGATGAACACCTTCGTCGCCAGGGCTTCCAGCTTCTTGAGTCACGACTGTCCCGGCCATTACGGGGCAGCAATTGTTGCTACTGCCAGCTCTTCCCGCACCTGGAGATTCGCCTCATCCAGCAGTGCCTAGGGCGGGCTCACCCAATTGATCTCCCCGCGCCAGTTGCACACCCGAAAGTCCACTCCCTCGCAACACGGGCCTTTCCTCGCCATTGCGTAGTAGATCCGCCGAGATCTTCGAAACGAAGCGATCGACTATGTGCACACCCTCCTGTGTATCCGCACACTCGAACCATCGACGGTCGACGGTCCTCGCTCCTGGACCCTTGTCCCCCCACACGCTCACCTCGCCGCGGATGTACTTCGCCTGCAGCTCGATGTTGTGCAGGTCTAGTAGACACCCGAGGCGTCTCATCCAGCGCATCAGGTCGGGGTTCCTGGACGTGAAGTGAGAGAGCATCGCCACCACTGCCTGGTTGTCGCAGTAGAGTCGAACAACCTTGCCCTCGAGCCCTCGCAGGAATGCCTGCACCGTCGTGTACACCGTCTCCAACTCCAGGTGAGCGATGTGCATGCTCCGCATCTCGTCTAGCCAGAAACCTCTCGCCGGCTGCTGCAGAGTCAGCACGCACCCCCAGGCCTGCGAGGAAGCGTCGGTGTGAATCTTCGCGCTAGAACATCCACAGATTCTGCGACCGTTCCACCGGCACATCACTGGTAGTCTGGCCTACCATTCGATGTCTGACGGAGCAGTTCTGCTCATCTTCACCTTCACTCCACATCCGCGCTTGCTAGCCAGCACAAAATAGAGCTCTTTCGAGTAGAGTCTTGCTACACGCTTCGCCACATGCACCGACTAGCACACGCCTGTAAAAGTTGCCAACGTCATCCCCGGTTTGTCGTCCCCGTACGGCAAACCGCGCATTCCACGTTGACAGTTCAAGTCCTCGCCAGCGCTCCCCCTTTCTGCCGCGAACATCCCATCGCTGTCGCATGTCGTCGCCATCTCAGAGGTGGCGAGTTTCTCTACAATCTTTGGCTGCTTGAGGCGCCCGAAGGTACACCACCATCACCTCGATGAACTTGCAGAAAACTCGGGGCGAATTGATCTGCTTGAACGGCACCGCCGCGCACTGGAACAGATCCCCCGGCAGGTCCAATCGCATCAAGTCTTGGCAGTCGGGATCGATACCCATTGCATGCAAACCGTCTTCGAGGTTGAAGGTGAAGCACTAGTACCCCGGTTCCGCCAGTCTCCGCAGCTTCTTCCACGTCACTATCTTCACCTGCATCCTCACGAAGTCCAGGCCTTGTCTTCGCACCAGGCTTCGGGACCAGACATGCGCGAAACGTGCGATATTTTCGTATTTTTTTCATGCACCGCTCTGCGGCATCCGCTCCTTGTCCACGCCCAACCATACCCGCTGCTGCTTCGTTACCTCTTGAGGAGAAGCCCTTTGATCAAACGCAGGCGGCGGCCCGTGCCTCCACCTGATCTTCACTCCACGTGAAATCCTAAAATATGGAGAACTTTCGAACCGGCGCCCGCCGCGCGCCACGCTCCCCTCCGCGTTCTCACCCGTTCTTGGGTGGCGAGCTTCTCCCAGCCAGGAGAGGGTGTCGCGCTGGCTGGGAGTAAGGCAGGCGCAACACGCATCGGTCGCGGGCGCCTTACCCAGGCTTTTTGCACCCTTGATCGCCTTCGTTTCTTTCTCCTTCTCTCTCTCTCACTCCAACAACTTCCCCGCCTGTCCTCCTTCACCTCAGTGTTTGCGGCTTTCTTCGCGGTCATAATCGGCACCGTCCTCCTTCCCGCGCAACTTGTCAAAGTCCTCGAGCCACCGTCGCAGCACCAGACCATCCGCAGCACCTTACACGCGATCCTCCACAGAAGACAGTTCCGCTTGCAGGGAATCTGCGCCACCACGAGATTGCGAAGGTGAATCTCACCTTCAACTGCCCGCACAACTCGAGCATTGCTTAGCAGTTGCACAACATTGCGTTCACGCCGCGAGCCGAGTTGAGAACTTCGTTGAGCTTCCATTGAAGCTCCTGGAAGTCTGCATTTTCATCCTAAGCCTCATCAAGGCAGTGGCTCGTAGACCACCACATCGTGCAGATGAACATCGCCTCTCCGAGAACCGCACACTCGTACTTCATTCAAGAGTTGGAGTTCTTAGACAGAGCGTCGTGAGTCGTGTTGCCGCGCACGTGTTCTTGGAGCGTTAGCGGTGCTAGCCTCTGTGGAAATAAACTGCGTGAGGGGTGTAGTTCAATTTCTTCATGAATTTCCAGCAAAGACTCGGCGATTTTTCGAGAATTTCCTGCGGCGCTTAATGAAGGCTTCTTCCCTATCGGTGAACTGGAGCTCTATCGTGGATTGGAGCGATCCTCCACAAAGTCCATCCAAAGCCGCTGTCACCGAAATTGTTGCCTCTGCTGACGTTGCTCCTCAAGAATCTCCTGAAGGAGCTGCTGCTGCTGTGTTACCTTCACCCTCAAAGGAGAGGGAGACATAGGCCACTGCTGAGCAGCCTTGCGTGTTGGGAGGGGTGGGATCTGCGGGTTTGAAGTCCCGATTGCGGAGTCGCCGGACTATTTCTCTTAGCAGACATCTGACCTACTCTACTGAATACAATGTGAAATAAAATCGGTTGAAATAAAATGGCAAAGTGTTTGCAATTGTGCCTCGCAAAGACCGTAGGGACCCATGAATGCCAGCTCTTCTTTGCAAAGCAAAAGGAATAGAGCCGAATGGTCGTGTTGGTTTGTGGCCATTTGTACTATTGTACAGAGTCACGGATCTACATGTATCATACTGCTCTCCTGCAACGGGAGTCATAGATTCTGGTTTTTGAAACCACTAAAATTCCGATTTCCTCTGAATTAAACAAAATAAGGGAGATAAGTGTCCCACGTAACTAAAGCATGTTTCATGAGATAGCGTACAGGTCGTCCCTGGACACTTTTTAACACGGGATACTGCAGAGACCAAGCCCGGACTGCATACTGGCTTGCCACAGCACACACTAAGTAAAGTCAAGCACTGCGGCATGCCGAACCATGCTTAAAGTGTTGTACGCGTAGTCATAACGCTGCCATGACGGGTGCCTTGCCTTCCACCGTACAAGAGTCAGCACTCAAGGGAGCCTCAACCTCAAGACGGGAATCTCAGCACGCGTAAAAGTGGAAATCAAGTAAGTCCAAGCGGAAATCAACGGATCCCCCGAGCCTCTGATGAGTAATCTTAGACCTAGAGCGATCCAATAGTCCTCCATGCCGAAAGCGTGGCATCAAGAACACCCCCTACAATCAACATGAAACTCTTCCGTCACTGCCAATCATCCATGAAGAAAATCCGCGTTCGACGGACCCCCGGACCACCGTGCGAGTATACCGGTGCTAGAAGGCACCCGTCCTCTATGCAGTGACATCTCCACTCAAGGGACCCCCAAAGCTCCATGCGGAGACATCGGCGCGCGTGGATACATCAGGACCTCCATGCATTAATATACTGGCTCACAGGACCCCCTGGACCTGGGGATGCGGGGATATCGGCGCTCGCGAAGCTCCAGGAATTCCATGCGAGAAGATCGGTGTTGATGCAATCATCGGACCTCCATGCAGGAATATCGGCGCTACAAGCAGAAAGAAAGTGAAAAAAACACGCCCTTGGGGCGTATGAGCATATTAATTTCCCGTTATTGCAAGGTACACAATGTTCACAACACCAAACACAAGCATTGGTAATAAACAAAGTTTCATTCCAAATGTTACATCTAGAGTTAGCTAGTTGTCCTAGTTCCTTAGGTGGTGGTCTGTCAGACTTTGACAGGTAAAGGGGTCCCGGGTGCGGCCAGCACGGCCCCTAGGCCTAGGGGTTGACTGGCCCCAGAGTCCCGGGTACCCCCTCCCCCCTTCCCTTCTCCCAGGTTGTGGGCGGGTGGGTGAATAAATCTGGTGCACTAGTCAGGTTGAAATATTTACTTTTCTGCCTCCACTAGTGTAGCAAGAAACAGGTACACTTTGCCGCTCATCAAAGAGTGAGCTGCAAATTGCTTGGTCCTATCATTTCTAGTTCCTAGAAATGGTGGCTAGCCAATCCTACTCCCGTAGGATCTAAAAGGAATCCCAAATGCATTCATCCACCAACCAGAGGTTGGGAATGTGTCATCACTCATCTTCACATCGACGTGGTCTTGCTGTGAGGCCTCACTCCCCCAACTTAGCCAAGTTATGGATAAAACAGAATGCATCTCATCACAACGACTCGAGTGAGTGTCATCACCCTTCATCTAAGGGCTCTACTCAGGTGCATTTCTCATGTGTGACAGAGATGTCATTCTTTGTGTTTGGTCCTAGCTTGTTGTGACCCGGCTTCGGAACTTGAGACACTCAGGCCTGAGTTCTCAATGGAATCAAGAGCTTTTTGGCTCATTTTTTTTCCCCAGTTCCAAGCCCTAAATTAATGCAGCAAGCTAGGGGGGAAATTGTTGCCACAATAACCTTAATTAACCCTTTTAGTCTTAATTGTGAATTATTGCAAGGTACACGATGTTCACAACACCAAACACAAGCATTGGTAATAAACAAAGTTTCATTCCAAATGTTATATCTAGAGTTAGCTAGTTGTCCTAGTTCCTTAGGTGGTGGTCTGCCAGACTTTGACAGGTAAAGGGGTCCCGGGTGCGGCCAGCACAACCCCTAGGCCTAGGGGTTGATTGGCCCCAGAGTCCCGGGTACCCCCTCCCCCCACACACAGTGCTTTGCCAAGTCAAGGAAACTAGACTAGACTACCCATCCGCGCTGGAACTAGTGTCTGGCCTCCACAGCGGCCGCCATGGAATCGGAGACCAGCTTCGGGATGGCCAAGCGCTGCTCCATGGTCATTTCATGGTACTCATCAACTGCATCCGACACCCAGTCCCCCCGGTGTTTAACTAGGTTTCTAGGCATCCTCTCAGCAAAGGCAAGGGTAGCCGCCCCTCGCCTAAATGAGTGCCCTGAGTACAACTCAGGCTGCATGCCTGCAGTTTTCAACTTGTCCCGTAACCAGTGATCAAACATTGAATGCGTGAGGGCAACCTGTTGTCCCCCCACCTTGTTGTAGCACAACAGGGGGGCTTTCAGGCCTCCCGGCAACCTGTTCAGGGTCATTGCCTTCCTAGCAAGGGTCACAACGCAAAAGGCTGAGTACCTTACCGTTTGGAACAAGACTTTGTGTTGCCTCTCAGAAAACTGCTTAGTTTTTGAGAAAGAGGTGGCCACCTCCATCTGCTCCTTGCCGGTGAACTTCACAGACCCCTTGGTCATGACACTGGACTTTGAGAAGCAGTTTTGTTTCTTGGCCGTGATGTTGGCCTTCCTGAAACAGCCCCCGAATGCCAGGAGGCACCCCGTCCAACAGAACAGGTCATTTTCCCTCGAGAGATCAACCTCCCCCGAGAAATAAATGCGCACAAGTTCGGCCGGGCCAATGCCCAACTTCTTGTGCTTAGGATTACCCTTCAACCTCTTGATTCCCCGAAGGGTCCGGCGAAGATTCTTCATATCTTCGAACTCCGGCAGGGTGTAACCCAGATCAAGATGAAGGCTCCTCACTGCAGACAAATATGCCTTCACCGTGGTGTACTTCACAGTCCTAGCCAGGAAAGTGGACCACAAGGCAAGGAAATGTTCCGAGGCCGGGAAGGCCGGACCTCGGTCCACCCAAACTGCAAATCTGCAAAATTGCTTACCTCCCGTCTCGTAGGAGGAGCGGGTGTTGCAGGCCACCGCATTCACAGTGAAGTGGGCCATGCCGTCCTCCAAATCCTTCATTTCTTGATCTGCAGCACTCTTCCCCGGTTAGTCAAGTGGAATGAAACACGGTGGCACTCGGTAAATAACAACCGGCCACCTCGTAGGCCCATAAAACTGTCGGTTGCTCCCGAAACAGTCAAAAGCTGAGAAGAGATCCGTCTCAGCTTCAAAGCGCTCTACGGGGAAGAACACACCGGGCCTTGCCACAATGAACTTGTAGAAGTCGGCCGAAGGCCAAACCGGGATCACAAAACAGGCAGAGGTTCCCACATTCTGGCGCCTCTTGCACTCCAAGAAGTGAAGCGAAATTGCCAAAATGTAAGAGAAAGGTGGGCTGCACCATGCTGTGTGCCCTGCCTAGTCCATTTTGGTGCAGTCTTGCCTGATTGTCCAACACACCAATGTCTGCTTGTTGGCGCCAAAGGCATCACAACACGCATCCACCGAGAAAGGACCGAACCTCTTGTCCAACCGGGCAAACACCTCCGCAAACAACATCCAGTCATGCCGGTCCTTCCTCCAAATGCAGGAGGTCTTCCACTCCCGGTGTAACTCAAAAAACAAACTCATCTCCTTCCTACTCAGGGCATCCGCAAATTGGTTCACTTTCGAGGGAACCCACTCCACAATGAGCCTCACATCAAAAGCGACACACTGCTGGAAGATCCTCCTGAGCAGTTTCCGGAAGTCTGGGGTACATCTCCACTTCTCCAACATCCCTTTGGTAGGAGTGTTGTTAGTGATGAGGACCACCGTGAGCCCACGGAGGTCTTCCCCCCAGAGCGACAGGGCCCAGAAAACCGAGAAGAGTTCCAGGTAGTTAATCTGGGAGGACGCCCGGTCTCGGAACGGGTAGAACACCTCCTGGGGCATGGCCATCAAGTCCAACCAGCTCACAACGAAGTACTTCCCATCCAGGAAACCCCCCATCCCCGTCCCCGTGGAAGCATCCACTGAAAAATGAGACGGTTTCACCACCCTCCTTGAGAGGACCACCTGTTGCCCATTGTACAAGGCCAGGCAGTCCGCCACAAAGCGGAAATCAAACTTCGCTCCCCCCGAAATCTTCAACCACTTGTCCTTGACACGCAACAGAGAGAGGCCCCGAACCAATCGTGACGCAAAAGCCAACTGCCCCATGAACCTTTCCAGGTCCTTCCTTGCGCACCACCCTTCCGTGGCGAGCTTCAATGCAGTTTGGCGCAATCTCTCACACTTGGCAGGTGGCATGCTAGCCGAAACCGTGCCCTCTCCATCACCATTGGTACACAGACGAACCCCTAAGAAAACTTCATCTTGCCCAGGAGTCGCACACTTGTCCCAAGCGACATCTAATCCCAGAAACTCCAAAACATCTTGGAGCAGTAAGAGAGCCTGCTGGGCTTGGGCTTCTGTCTCACAGACGCACCAAAAGTCATCTAAAAATCCCACCGTCGCGGAAAACCCGTGACCCCGCATGAATCTCACCAGTGCGGTTGTCACCTCATGAAACTTACCAGGGACAGCCCGATGCCCAAAAGGGAACCGGAGGTCAGCAACCACGCCGTTCCACCTGTAAGTGTGGAACTTCAAATATTGGAGCGCGATTGGCAAGTGTCGGTACACGCTCTTAACGTCAACCTTAATCATGAAATACTTGGGCCTCAGAAAGGCCAAAGCATCCGTCACCGATCGCCACTTCTGCTCGGGAATTTCCGTCGCAGAATTTACCGACATGTCATCCCCTTCAGAGTAGTTGTGAACCACCCTGACCTTTTCAAAGTTAGAATGGTCCTTGTCGACCACCCCAACACCATGTGTCGCGCCGGCGCATGACTCCAGGATTGGGACCACGCGTCTGTGTTTCAATTCCTCGCTGTGTAGCGCATCAACTTTGTGTTCAAAACCTTCGCGCACGTAGTTCTTTCCCGTCATACAAACTGCGTCAAGGTCAAACTTCCACCCCGCACCCACGGACACAGACCTAACCAACGCGTCCACACACGGATCGTCCTGAAACACCATTGCCCACCTGTGCGCGCGTTCCGTAACAACGGGAACTGCCGCGCCAATCGCCTCAGTCGCCGACTTGAATTCATTCAGCGCAGCAAGAGACACACCGTGAGCACTCAGATCAATCCCTGACCACCGATCCTGCCATGACGAAAGCAATTCGCCAAAAACCTCCGATCTCATATTAAACTCCGGTTTCGACCAAACACTCTCCCCCAACACCTCACACGGGTTCAGGAACTCCCCTTCAGCAGAGTAAACATGTGGAAAGTTCCAATCAGGCAGTGGGCCCCGCTCCTGGAAACCCGTAAGTGTCTGTTCGCAGTCGCGACCGTTCAGGGGAGAAAGCGGTGAGGAAGAAACAGGGTCGAGGTCACCTGTCACACCTGGAGAAACCTGGTCCGTGTCACACGCGTCACCGACCATCTCCATGGTGTCCCTCGTCGAAGACCCGTATCGAGAAGTCCTCTCGATAAATTCGACGTCCTCCTCCTCATCGAGCACGGGTACAGCTCGTTCGCGAGGAGGCCAGTGTTGTACCAGCTGCGGGTGCCACGTCACCCTCAGTTTCGTGTCATATCTCCGCCCTTCAGCTCGCAGGGCGGAGCACACGCGTGTCCCGGGAGAGGCCTCCCCCGGGCTCGCCAGTCAGGCCTTGCAGGCCTTGTCCTTCTTCCAGTGGTCGCCCCCACAGGTAGAACAGACGTGTGGAAACTTGCACGGTTTCTTCGTGCATTTCCCCGCATTCCACTGGTAGCAGCAGTGGATTTTGCTCACAGTTTTCGGAGACGGCGATGTCTTCTCCGTCCGCTACTTCCCACCAGACTTCGAAGTAGGCTATCCAGACTCAGTACGCCCCTGGATAAAACGCATCCATGTCGGGTGTAGTAGGTCGGGGTTCCACGTCTCGATGAACCCCACGGCCATCCTCTGTCGAAGAAACCTATCGTATTCGACAAGGCACCGGACGTCGTAGGCTTCCATTTTACCAAACATGTCGAGCACGTACATATGGTAAAAGTGGACCTCGCGTTCGTAGGAGTCCGGCATCGATCTGGCGAACTGCAGTAAGCGGTAACCGAACTCGTCCTTCGAGTACTGTTTCGGGGGTCGCGTTAACCCCTATGGAGCGGATGGAATTTTTTGCCAAAAGCACTAGTTTCACAAAAAGTGCCGTTTTCACGGTATACGGTACCTTGGTAATTGTGGGTGATTCGTTACATGTTCCATAACTCCTATAAAGTGATTTTGATCTATAGAATACATGATCGCATTATATATACGACGATATATCGGTGATATACAAGCCAAAAAACACGTTTTCCAGCAATCAAAAGTGTCAAAAATCAGTTCTCACAACTGCTTATTCGAGTATTAGGTCGCACCTCGACTATAAAACATTCGCCTTTACTTTTGCCTTGAAATTGGTAATGGTGGCTGTAGTTAAACGCACTAATACATCGAGATATTCAAGCAATAAGGTGAAAAAAACATTAAAAAAATAACGAAAAAATATCATTTGTCAAATGTTTTCCATACTTAAGGCCATATTGTGTGTTTTCGGGGGAAATCGACTATTGGGAAAGTAAGTATTGCCCATATGAGGTGCATGGTCATTTTATATGATAGTGGTCACTGAACCAACAAATTCTTGTCGATGAATGGCATCTACACCTCGATTTTACACACTTTAAGATACTTTTGACCCAAATTTCATGCCTAGAAATAAGCAACTTTGGGGATTTTATTACAACAAAATTGCCCTTGGGTGAGATATATATACTAAGTATATGTGTAGAATAAATTGTTGAGTATTATATATACCTATTGCAACGGGTGCGCGAAGCTTGTATGGCCGATTCCGACAAGTGCTATCGGGCTGAGAAATGAATCCAAGCTTAGAGTTTGAAGTGGTTGTACCGTATACGGTACAAACCGCTCCATAGGGGTTAATACCCGTCCGTCTTAAGCTTGGAAGCACTCCCGGAATTCCGACGACGCCTCCACAGGTTGCAGGAGTGTCAAGTCCAGTCCTCGCAGTGGCCCTAACGCCACGTTAAGGGCTCCAACCGCACCTGTCGCATGCGGGACGACGTCAGCCGCGAAGTAGTCACCCTTGAACAGCTTGTCGGCTGCCTTCATGACGTTCGCGTCCTTCATTAAGGTGTCGTTGTTCGGTGTAGTCGACGGTGTCGGCGCTTCCGTCAAATCCTCGAACCGCAGGTTCTTGGTCACGCTCTGCACCGCGTCAACCCAGGTTTCTTTCCGCGGGTCTGCCAACCCGCTCAGATTTACATCTGGGCACTTGCGTAAGTGTGCGTGCCACACCACCGCCGATCCCCGCAAGAAAGCTACGTAGTCGTTTATGGCTGCGCTCTTCACTCCCCGCGCGTTCTCCAGGTCGTCGAGAGTCGCCATATCGCCCTCATCCACGCGGAGCTTGGCCAGCTCCGGGCATGCTTCAGGGCGGATGTTCCACTCCAACTCGTCCCCAAAAGCGTGTGGAACGCCTTCCACTGCTCGCAGAATGGGCATTACCGCGCGGTACGCCCTTCTGACGCGCGACATTGCTTTCGCGCGTTTGCGGGAAGAAGCGGGCGACATGCCGCCTCGCACTTCTTCGCCTTGGCCGGTTCCGGGGACTGCGGTGCCGGCCGTTTCCTTCTTGGTGGAGAATCGCCATCCTCCTCCTCGGACGAATGGAATGGTTCCTCGTCCTCCTGCTCCTTCTCCCACGTCGCAGCCAAAGCCTCGGCTGCGCGTACAGTTCGCGCGAGAAAAGCCTTACGGATGACCCCTGCTTGGACAGCAGTGGCGCTTGGCTTCGGAATGACCGTCGTCGGTCCCAGCATCAGCCGAGTCCCGTTTTGAGTCTGGTGGAACAGCCGTCCCACCGGCTCCACGAGCACCTTCAGCATCTGTTGCTGTCGGTCCTCCGTGAGGTCCGCGAACCACGGAACCAAGGAACTTCTTCGCCTCGACTAGCACGGCCTTCTGGTGGGTTAGGGCCGACGCCGTCGACCCAAGTTTCAGTTTGCCCAGCTTCCCGGTGTAGTCGAGCAAGGCCTTGACATTCGGAAATGAAGTCATGTCCACCACGTCGTGCCAGATGTCTGCAAAGAGGTCCGTTAAAGGCCAACCCGTAGATTAAGTTGGTAGTGTACTCGTCCGTAGACTCTGCCAGAATCCACAGGAAAAGGTAATGCTGCACGGCACTGAACTCCCCGGTGATATTCTCCCCGTCGATGTAGATGTCCTTTTTCGGGGGGGTGTTGCAATGGTCAACTAGGGCTGCAAAATTGCAGAAAGAAGATTTGTTTGTGCAGGATGTGCACGGGCAAAAATATCTCCTCGGTGAGCAAGAGCAACAGCAATGGTGGAAATTGCCTTTTGGGCAAAATCTCCAATGGTGTGGAGAAAAGAAAGGGTTAGGAGCAGACAATTTCTCCTTGAGGTTGTTGTAGACCTCTGCAACGTCGGAATGAGCTGCAAAGTTAGTGAATGACCGGGCTGCACGGATAGCAGACCTCGAAAATTCCAATTCTGTCTCGCTGCTTGAAGCCAGTGTTAAAGATGAAAAAGAGAACTCCAGGGAGTCCTCGTTGATCCAAAGGAACAAATCTGGTGCACTAGTCAGGTTGAAATATTTACTTTTCTGCCTCCACTAGTGTAGCAAGAAACAGGTACACTTTGCGGCTCATCAAAGAGTGAGCTGCAAATCCCTTGGTCCTATCATTTCTAGTTCCTAGAAATGGAGGCTAGCCAATCCTACTCCCGTAGGATCTAAAAGGAATCCCAAATGCATTCATCCACCAACCAGAGGTTGGGAATGTGTCATCACTCATCTTCACATCGACGTGGTCTTGCTGTGAGGCCTCACTCCCCCAACTTAGCCAAGTTGTGGATAAAACAGAATGCATCTCATCACAACGACTCGAGTGAGTGTCATCACCCTTCATCTAAGGGCTCTACTCCGGTGCATTTCTCATGTGTGACAGAGATGTCATTCTTTGTGTTTGGTCCTAGCTTGTTGTGACCCGGCTTCGGAACTTGAGACACTCAGGCCTGAGTTCTCAATGGAATCAAGAGCTTTTTGGCTCATTTTTTTTCCCCAGTTCCAAGCCCTAAATTAATGCAGCAAGCTAGGGGGGAAATTGTTGCCACAATAACCTTAATTAACCCTTTTAGTCTTAATTGTGAAGCCCTGGGCTCTGGGCCGGAGGCGCTACCAGCAACCCCTGACAGCCGTGCAAGGAGATCCACGCTTAGGGGACCCGCTGCACAGTCATATAGCATATTGACGCACGTGGACATTCATGCAGCAATGCCGTTGCTCATGGGACCCCTGGACAGTCAATAGGTGGGTCATTCGTCACAGTGGTGGGCGCGGGGTGGTACCACACTGCACGCTTTTAACAACTGCTGAAAGAGCTCCCATCCTCCCCATTGGTCGATAAACTGTTTATATTTGGACAAAGATGCTGTGCTCAGCTCTGTGTCGGACATTGGCTCCGACTTTCCCAACCATCGTTCCGACAAGAATCCTCCGAGAAGAGTGCCTGCAAAACCTCAGGGCCTGCGCATCTCACGGCCTTCACGCCTGCATGCCCCGACATCCTCAGGGCCTGCGCATCTCACGGCCTTCACGCCTGCATGCCCCGACATCCTCAGGGCCTGCGCATCTCACGGCCTTCGCCCCTGCATGCCCCGACATCCTCAGGGCCTGCGCATCTCACGGCCGTCACGCCTGCATGCCCCGACATCCTCAGGGCCTGCGCATCTCACGGCCTTCGCACCTGCATGCCCCGACCTCCTCAGGGCCTGCGCATCTCACGGCCTTCGCGCCTGCATGCCCCGACATCCTCAGGGCCTGCGCATCTCACGGCCTTCGCCCCTGCATGCCCCGACATCCTCAGGGCCTGCGCATCTCAC
>LGRX02016035.1:0-40826 GCA_001247695.2 Cymbomonas tetramitiformis | reverse complement strand
TCACTCACCTTTAAGAAAACCCGGCGATAAGAAACCAGCCAGCTTTTGGGGGGGGGGTACCGAAGTTGTCGACAAAAGCTGGCTGGTTTTTTTGAGCTATGGAATCCTCGAAAATAAGAAATATGGGTGCTGGCGCCGCAGGCGGAAAATTTTGAAAATGTCGCCTTTTTAAGTGTGTATCATTGGACTTTTAAGAGAATTGCTGGCTGATTGAAAGAAAATACTTGCTAATTCTTACCGATTCCATAGGACGCTGGCGCTGGCGGGGGGGGTACGCAAGTTGGTGGAATTAGCTGGCTGACCCCAAATCTCCGGTTTTCTTAAAGGTGAGTGATTACTGTAGAAGACATCTTCCGGAATTCAGAAGATGTACAGAAGTAATGCAGAAGACGTTCAGAAGATATCTTCTGAATGCCTTCTGCATGTCTAATAAATTTCAACATTCGTATACGCATTCGCGAGGAATATTTTTAGGCTGAAATAAGTTTGCAAGAAGGATGAGTGCAAACAAGATGTATGGCATAATACACTTCTCGCCATCCTTAACAACCATATTCTCAATGTTTGATACACGACACGAGATGATTTGTTTGTGTGGAAGGCTAAGATGCTTTGGAGACTAAAATTGCTTTAACAATATTACTTTTCAATCAAGAATCTAATCATAAGGAGGGCCACGCATATTATTATCCTAACTAGCTGAGTGTCTAGAACTACTTCACATTCATGTTCTAAACAACTAGTCTAATTACCTAGAAACGATGTTCAACTAACATGCACACATGGCATAGGACTTGGACCACGCAAAAACACGGGTTTTCCACTCGCTCGTTTTTAACCGATCTGAAAAACAACGCACACCAAAATACCAACACTTAGTAGAGTGAAAACACACAATGAATACAAGCACAAATTCCTAGGAAGGGTAAGGTAAGTACCTTTACTCTTCTCGTTGTGGGCGATGGGCCGAAAATGCGCTTTTCCCACTTGCTAATTTTCAGCCGATCTGAAAAACAAAGCGCAACTCAAAACCAAAGGTTAGTAAAGCGGAGAAACACAACGCATAAAGGCAGTATTTTCTAGGTGTGACACTAGGAGATGATAGAGCAAATACCTTTACTTGTGGTGTTGAGGTTGGGCTGAAAATTTACCTTTTGGACTAGGTCATTTTCAGCCGATCTGAAAAACAAAGCGCAACGCAAAACCAAAGGTTAGTAAAGCGCAAAAATAGTACGAGACGAAATACAAGATTACCGAAGGAAAACAAAAAGTTCTAGTGGTGTGAGTTGGAATCGAACCAACATCATCTCGTCCAAAGGACGAGCGAGAACACATGTCTCGTTCACACCTCAATTAGACGCTAAGCACGCCGAAGCGCGCGTAAAAAAACCAAGGCACGAAAAGCACCCGCAATCACTATTGAAGTATTGCGTTGTGCAACGTTTTTCTGTTAGACGAACTATTTTAAAAGGACCACTTCACCCAGCAGCAGTCCGCGGAAAACGAGGCTGCGGTGGAATTGAGTTGGATGCAGGTGTAAAAGTGGTATATGCAAATTTCACTTCAACGTTAAATAAAATTCAAACTCGAACGGTCATGTCGATGTGCGGTGCGGTGCTCGTGCTCACTCCCCTGCGCTGGGCCTGACGATGCGATGCGATGCGATGCGATGCTAATGCTAGCTGACGATGACGCCTGACCACGACCGCGACCACACGCCAGCGCCACACCAGCGCAGCGCAGCGCTGGCAGATTTTCCGGGTTTGCTATCCGCGGTATCGTGCAGTCATCACGTCTCACGCGACTCACTGCGCGCGTGATCGACTGTTCGACCGTTGCTAGGAGGGATGGTGCTCTAAAACAAGAGCAGTTTCTTCTACCAAATTCGTCGGCCGTTTTAACTTAGTAACTTGGTACGTTTGCCCCTCTCCCGAACAAACCACTTGTTTTTTTGCACTTCTACCTACACCATACAATTATGCCCAATATTGTGCACCTTATATGTTTTTTTTTTGTTTTTTCGCGATTTTTTAAAGCTTTTTCCAAAAAAAAAGCATAAAAACAAAAAAAAAACATACGGAAGACACCCCAGATACCTTTTGTGCATCTTGTTACCCTCCAGAGATGTCTTTGAGGAAGACATGTCTTCTGGAAATCAGAAACTTGTAGAAGACACGCCGACGTTCCACCGAATGTCTTCTGAGTCCTCTTCTAGGCGTCTTCCTTACTTTTTTGAGGGTCTTCTACGCGTCTTCTAATGTCTACCTAACGAGACATTCGGTGGAACGTCGGCGTGTCTTCTACAAGTTTCGGATTTCCAGAAGACATGTCTTCCTCAAAGACATCTGGAAGATGTACAGAAGGTATCTGGGGTATCTTCCGCAAGCACAGTCAAGAAGACGTCCGGAAGATGTCGGGAGATGTCTTCCGCGTGTCTTCTGAGTGACTTCTGAACGTCTTCTGAGTGTTTGTCTTCAGGATGCCCTCCGCACTACCTTGGCCAAGTGTCCTTTGTATAGGAGATAGAATGGCAAGTAAACGTGCCGCGCATCTCCAAAAGGGGGAAGCGCCCCCAAAGACCAAAATGTCGTCCTTCAAACGAGCGATGCTCACTAAACCCCCCCCCCGAATCCGCGGCGGAGGTCTTCCGTCAATCCAAGCCGGAGGTCTTGAAGGGGAAGATGGCAGCGGTGCACGATTGGTTGTCTATGGTGTCGCCATCCCGCGAGCTGGATCATGAGATGACGGCATGGCTCGGGGAATCCGTCTACATTCATGAGCATTCCCCTGCAACAAGGTGCTTGCTTGTCTCCATAACCCACATGCATCTATCATGCACATTTATGCAGTTTGGAATGCATACAACCGAAGATGTGTGGAGCATCTTCTGCGCAACTTCCGGACGTCTTCCATGTGTCTTCTATGAATTCACCATCACAATGTTTTCGCAGGGCTGAAGATCATGAGGACGCGGTTCGTATTTGCGTGCCGCGTCAAAGCAACCGGCCACCTTTCGGCTTAGCCGAGCCCACTAATGTGCTTTTCTCGGTTCAAGAGTTTTTTGGCTATGTGCAAGCAAATTTCAGACTTGCATGAACCGGGCTTTAAGGAGCATACGTGGGAGGACATTTTCTCCGATCCATTGGACTTGGCCGATGATCCGGGCACGGTGCACTTTCGACAACATAAGTGGCTGCTTGAGCCTCCCATCGGCGTCAACCTCCAAGGAATGGTGTCGAAGATACGGGATGCAATCGCATCGGGCGAACCATATCATCGTCCTCCGGAGCTTGTGAGTGATGGGGATAGGCGGATGAATCCGCAAAGGCTTTCACCTTCACCTCCGGCCCCAATGTATGAAGTTGTGGACATGACCTATACCGAAGTCCATGAGCCCGAGTACCCTCCCCCGGAGATGCCAACACGAAGGTGCGAACCAGTTGGCACGGCATGCCCGTATCTCCATGAAAGATGAATGCCTGCACGCTCCATCGGAAGTCGTTCCGAAGACGTCCCGAACGTCTTCTGCGCATCTTCCGGGTACATTCCGGTCAAGCTTATTCCCGGCGGGTGCGTGTGACATGCTTGCGCAGGCGGATGAAAGGCCCCGTAGCACACCGCAATATGCCTCCCACGCCCGTCGAGTTGGTGGGTGAGACGCAAGGGGACGACGGGGCCGCCGTCCAAAACTGAAATCTGAAATCCACCGTAGAGCAAAATCAGCCAAAACTGAAAATCGGAAATCCAATGTGGAGCAAAATGACACATATAAAAATCTGAAATTGGTTTGTAAAATCTGAAATCAAGCATTCAAAAAACTGAAACCTGAAATCTAACGTAGAGCACAATCAGCCAAAATTGAAATTTGGAAAATCTAACATAGAGCAAAATGACAAATGCAAAAGTCTGAAATCGAGCATTCCAAAAACTGAAAACTGACATCCAACATAGAGCCAAATTAGCCAAAATTGAAAATCGGAAATCTAACGTAGAGCAAAATGACAAATGTAAAAAATCTGAAATCAAGCATTCCAAAAACTGAAATCAGAAAACTAACGTAGATCAAAATTAGCTGAGATTGAAAATTTGGAAATCTAACGTAGAGCAAAATGACATATGTAAAATTGCACTTTCGCATTTTCCCTTCAATTTCAACAAATGCAACAATCTTGATTATTGCTAATTAATTACAAATGCAACCGACTCCGGCCCTTGTGGTCACGGCAGGGATCGAGCGTATTCGCAAGAAAACAAGATGTCGAGGAATTCATATATCAGGGATTTGAAATATTGTTGATATATAAAAATCATGTGTGTTTCTTACTACATTCAAATGCGATTGAAATTTTAACGGCTTAAATATATGTCAAAATACTGATATACTTTGAGTTGTTATTGAATCATTTTCACATATTTTCACGTATTTTAAGAATTTTGACTTAATATTCACATATTGCCATTTTCACTAGTGGTATACATTCGCAGGGAAAACCATATGGTTCGGAGACGTATTGGCCCACGAGCCGGAGCGTCTCGCCTGATGGATGTGCCGCTGCATATGCACGGTAGCGACCCCAAGGTCTGGCTGGGGAGACCATTATTCACGGAGAATGAAGCGGCACTCGTCGAAGGGCCTCCTCAAGTGTGTCAATCTTTCGGCTCGGTCGTGGTTCGAGGAGTATGCTATCGCACGGCAGCTCAGGACAAGCCAAAGAAAACTTGTCAACGTTACTTCCGAGCCTTTTTCTCTGGAGAAAACATCAAAGGCGAGGAAATCGAGACTGACCGGTGCGTCCGTGCATTACGTTTTGGTAAATGTGCGCAGAATATGTACCGAATGTCTTCTGTGTGTTATCTCGACATCTTCGGGGATTCTTACTATAGAGTAGTGTGGCTCCAACTCGCAGGTACGCCATGGTAGATAGCATCTACAAGCGGTCGACTTGGCCGCGAAAGAGTACATTCTTGTGAAGGGAAAGTGGTTCCCTGAATTCAACAAAGCGACGACAAAACGGTTTGCCAAGCTAAACTCGAAGTACAGGCCGGACAATACCGCAAAGGTGGTGTACACATACGACCCGGATGATCCCGAGACACCTTGGGACACTACTGATCCATTCATCCTGGCGGTTCAAATTGAGCACCAAGTTGTAATCACACATGCAATCGTACATGTATGTGTAGATAAACCTATCAATTAACTTAGCCGTATATTATGTATCATAGCAACAGAGCATGATGACAACCCTGAAGCTGTTAGGAAGATACCTGGAATGTCTTCCGCATGTCTTCCGTGCGCCTTCTGAATGTCTTCTGTGATTACGCGATGAGTGTACGTGTGGTATGAAGTAGCTATGTGGCCAAATTGCATAATCATCACATATGTGTCGATAACACATGTCAGAATGTATTCTGGTCAAGAAGACATTCGGAACATCTTCCGTGTATCTTCCGGGAAGACTGCCCTCTGCATGTCTTCCGGGAAGATGTCTTCCGAAATCCGGAAGACATTCCGCACATCTTCGGCACGTCTTCCCCGAAGAGTGTCTTCTGGTTTCCAGAAGACGTTTCCACCCCGAAGACGTCTTCTGGAAACCAGAAGACATCATGTCTACGAAGACGTCTAGAAGACGTTCAGAAGACGTCTTCTAGACGTCTTCTGATTTTCCCAGAATGTAGGGGAGTTTGAGATAGTAACAAGAGCTTGGCATGTGCAGGTACAACAGACGTGAAACCACGGCGACATTGCAGCATTTGAACTTCCAGGACGTACGCGGCAAAGCTCCTGAGCTCGCTGCCCGCCTGTTCGAAGCTACAGCGGAAGCTCGGGAAGCATGCGATTTGAAGAGGAAAAGGTCCGCAGCAAGAAAAACTGCCTCGGCAGGTGCAACTGCGCCAGTTGCGACTGCTGGCAAAGGACGTGGGAGGGGGCGTGATGGTCACGAACCAAGCGGCAAAGGCCGAGGGCGCCCTTGAGGAAAGGGAGCTCCACGCACAGCCCTTGCAACTGCCACTAAATGTACTGTGGCACCCGGGCCAGCAGGTGGGGACGCCGTTGTAGCTCCCGCTGCAGGGAAAGGACGTGGACAAGGGCGTGAAGGCCGCGCCCGTGGCAGCGGCAAAGGCCGAGGGCGCTCTGGAGGAAAGGGAGCTGCCAACGGTACACGAGCGGAACCAGTTTCGGCTCCAGGAAATGGCCGTGGAAGGGGGCGTTCCGATTTTTCGCATGGAGCTGCGAAGAGAGCTGCACCTTCCGCATCTATTTCACCAGGACATCACGAACCCCCAAAATCACGCAGAACGCAGCCCGACACAGAAGCTCCAAAACGCCCTAGAGGTTCGCCTCTGGGATCATCTCCCATTCTGTCCCCACCCCTCAGGAAGACCAAGACTGCCGAGGGTTCGAAGCCCAAAGGCCCTCGCTGTCTGTTTGCAAGTAAACGAGTACAAGTGGAAGAAGCTCCGCTCATGACTGACGATCGGCCCTCCTCGGACGACGAGCTGCCGCTGGCACACCGAGCCTTCCAAAGAGTGCAGGCAAATGCAGTGCAGGTCGAGTCTGATGACAGTTCAGACGAGGATGACATCCCGTTGACACATCGAGTCTTACCAACAGACTATACCTATGACATGCTGACCGTACAGCCTAAGACCTTCGCCGTCACAGCTGCAGGCGGAAACGATCCTGCTGACGAGTGCTCTTTCACTTTTCCTCTTGCACGGGGTAAGTTATCTCTACCAATGCACTACGTCGAAGTCTTGGAGCTTGATCCCGTCAAGCGCATGGTGCACTGGCAATTCTGGATTCCTCGCGCAGGACATCTGACAGCCATGTCTAAAAACACCAAACGTACGTTCAAGCAGCGGGACCTTTTGTTTCGTCCAGAGGCGTTCGGGCGTGGAGGACAGCGGCACCGAGGTTGGCATCCGTTTAATCCCGACGAAGTGCTAAACTGCTGGGATGAGCGCCAAAACCCACCTGCGGGTGGGATACCTGGTGGGGAAGAGAAGGAAGAGTTCTTGAAAGTTGTAGTTGATAACACTGAGGAGCTTGTTGATAACAGAGTTGCTTTCCTCATTCAGGATACTTACCACATCGTTGTGCATGGCTGGAGGCCTACGCGACCTGTGTAAATTGGGAAACCCTGAACTGATGAAACTTTTGAGGCCTCAGTCCCTCCCACCACATGTTACCCGTGGAGGTACCCGTATTCCTTTCTGACATATTACTAACAAAGGTTATTTGTTACCTTCAGTTACTATTGCTGCGATGACTTCTTTGCCTATTTTCACAGCAAACCCTAACCCAACCGCCTGGTCGTAAGTCTAGAAAGTGATCATCCACCTTACCTGAACTTTCCCATTTCACTTTTTTCATGAATATGGCATACTTTGTATATTATCCTGATGAATTATTGCATATCTCAGCAGATATATCATGTTTTGGTCATATTCATTGAATTACTCTAAATCACCTAGTACGCGGGACTCCGTAAGCCACAAATCCCTTCAAAAAATATGCAAAACGGAGGGAAATCGCCATGTTGATTAGTGGGGGTACTTATATATCATATTTATGTGCTATTTCCACGAAAAAACCTCGAAAAAATGATACCCCAAAAAATGAGAGTAAAGTGAGAGTTAACCCACTCTCATTTTTGCGAATATTCCGTTTCCGGTCTGTTCGTTCTGGTTGTCGGTGAATTTGAATGCAGAATAATATCGAATTCTATGCAGAGTTAATTTCGAAAATTGTTGGGCGTAAGGCATGCGAGCGAAAAACGGTCAAAGGTGCTGCAGCAGGGAATAGTTTAACTGCCTTCTTGTCGCACGCAGCTTACACTTGCGGGAATGAAATAAGGGCGCGAGGTAAGATTTTGTTCGCCGCTTCGATCGAGGGCCTCCATAGTAGGACCGGAATTACAACTTTAAGATTGAAACCGAGCGAATGATATTTTATCCCTTGAGCAACGTGTTTAAAAACATTATTTTCAAGGTCGTAGGCGCAGCGGTGTCGGAACTCTAGTGCCTATTCTACTAATCTTACGGTGGGTTAACCCGCCGTAAGAGGAATTTTCGGCGGCCTCTAGTGGTGGCGTTATGAGGTCTATGGTGTCAAACCTATCGATTTTCAGACAGTTTATGAGTTGAATGAAAGCTGAGGAACATACTATGGATGAATGCGATGTGCCCTATGTGTGTAATGCGCTCGCGAAGTGGGGGGGTGTAGCGGGTTCCGATCATATATGCTTACGGTGGGTTGCCACATAATTTTGTATATTGGTAGATATGTGGCCTTCCTCGATGGCCCTTTGGAAATTTGGAGACCCATGTTGTCAAGTTCTCGAGCTGCTCTTTCTGCAGTGTCTTGTCAAAATTTTCATTCGAGGCCATCTTGACCCTCAAAATCTCACGCGAAGTGAGGGTGGTACGACGGTTTTTTACGCTATATGACACGATTTATATGCGATAATTGGTTTGCCGGTTTGGGTTTGGGGTTTCAGGTTAACAAACCCGGATACATCCGATATAATTCTTCGCGGATGCCTCTTGGGAGTGTCTAAAGTCATCCTGCCACCATGAACATGACCAGGGGGTCGGTTTAGGGGCTGAAATAATCGGTTTACTTAGGGTTGGGTAACCCACCGTAAGGGGTCCTTACGGTGTGTAAACCCACCTTTCGTAGAATAGGCACTAGAATCCGCCTGAGAGGACGTAATTGTGACAGGCTTTGGCAATCGTGCCACACTGGGAGGGCCTACACAGGCGATATGAAATTCGACCATCTCTAATCCAAGAGAATGACCTTTTATAGTGTGTGTATATCGCATATGAAGCTAAATTTGTGGCATTGGCTCAAGTAGAGCACCCGACTTCAAGTCGGGAGGTCTCAGTTCTAATCTGAGATGTCACACTCTCAGGGTGTGCGTCCTCTCTGCCCCCCTTTTTCCCGTTTCTCGCTAGTTTCCGCTAGTTATCCTTGCACACTATTGTCAAAGAGGTCACGCGTGTGTAATATGTGACATTTATTAGTTTGTCACGGTGTCCGCTCAATCAAAGAGCACCTCTGTGTGGAGATTTGTATTGCCAACTACGAATGGCAGTTGGCCATTCGTAGTTGGCCAACTGGTTCATGTGTGAGAGGTATCGCATCGTTGTAGGTTGTGGCGCCCTTCGCGATCCTATAAGTGCTATCGCGCCCCTTGCCCTAGGTGCAAGAGAGTGCTCACCTGGGAACGTGAAGTTAAGGAGCCAGGGCACAAACTTCGTCTTACATAAGGTTGTAAACTTGACTATTGAGCATAGTGTTGCAAGTGTGATTTAACGAAGGATGTGCCTTGTAGGTTTGGGGAGTACCGAAGTTCACTCGTTATTTATGGTGGAACGAAATCCTGGACCTCGTCCTGTTTAAGATATAAACGGTAAGGTGGTAAAGTATCCCAACGTTGTAAGGATCTCGGCAGGATCTCTCTGACTTTCAACTGTCCAGTTCTTGAGATTTGGCTTGGATGTTCAAAACTGAAGTGGAAAGGAACAAAGAATAAGGGGTCGTTGCCGCCGACCGAGTCACTCCATACCTGTATGTATCTTACCATCGTGAACGTGTTCAAGAATTTAAACACTTACATATATATCTGTGCGAGTTCTCATGATATATCACGACCTTGAAATACTTTGGTTTCATCATCGATTTCCAACTTATAAGAAACATATATTTTCAGTATCTAACTCGATATATGAGTACAACTTTGTACCATATTGTATATCATTGCAGGAACGATATATTTTCGGTTCGCACCTTATCTGATACACGCTTGTCGCAGAGTCGCGATACTTCATATCAAAACTTAGAATAAGATGGATTCTTTCCGAATGAAACCCGACATATGAAAAGTACCTTTATACACGAACACCGGCATATATTGTATGTCATTGTAGGAACTATAATATGTCGATATATACTAACCATAAATAATAGGGTTTCTTGACCGTGAATAACTTTTGAGTCATGAGGTCTTTCCGGCTGAAACTGTGCATACATATAGATATTTCGTAGACGAACACACCGATATATTGTTTGTTGTGATAAGGATAAGTGAAACCCAAAATCTGATACCCATTTCTTGTGGCTATATACTAACCGTAAATAATAGGGTTTCTTGACCGTAAATAACTTTTGAGTCATGAGGTCTTTCCGGCTGAAACTTTGCATACATTTTGTCATTTCGTAGACGAACACAACGATACATTGTTTATTGTGATAGGATAAGTGAAACCTAAAATCTGATACCCATTTCTTGTCCCTATATACCAAGGCTCTGTATCGATATTTCCGATAACCGATACTATCGATATATCGTATTTATCGCCGATTATCGGATTGCAATATCAAACTATCGATTGTGCAGGTTTTGATGTTCCATATTTTATTTATAACAAATTACATATAAACGCCCAAATAATCGATTATTTATCGATTGTGCCGATTATCGATACCATTTTTCGGATATCGGATAGTATCGATACCAAAAGACCAAACCGATATAGAGCCCTGCTATATACTAACCGTAAATAATAGGGTTTCTTGACCGTGATTAACTTTTAAGTCATGAGGTCTTTCCGGCTGAAACTTTGCATACATATTGGTATTTTGTAGACGAACAGAACGATATGTTGGTTGTTGTGATAGGATAAGTGAACCCCACAATCTGATACCCATTTCTTGTGGCTATATACGGACCGCAAATAATAGGGTTTCTTGACCGTGGATAACTTTTGAGTCACGAGGTCTTTCCGGCTGAAACTTTGCATACATATTGGTATTTCGTAGACAAACACAACGATATGTTGGTTGCTGTGATAGGATAAGTGTAACCCAAAATCTGATACCCACATCTTGTGGCTATATACGGACCGTAAATAATAGGGTTTCTTGACCGTGAATAACTTTTGAGTCACGAGGTCTTTCCGGCTGAAACTTTGCATACATATTGTTATTGCATAGACGAACACGACGATACATTGTTTGTCTGTGATAGGATAAGTGAAACCCAAAATCGGATACCCACATCTTGTGGCTATATACGAACCGTAAATAATAGGGTTTCTTGACCGTGAATAACTTTTGAGTCACGAGGTCTTTCCGGCTGAAACTTTGCATACATATTGGTATTTCGTAGACAAACACAACGATATGTTGGTTGTTGTGATAGGATAAGTGAAACCCAAAATCTGATACCCATTTTTTGTGGCTATATACTAACCGTAAATAATAGGATTTCTTGACCGTAAATAACTTTTGAGTCATGAGGTCTTTCCGGCTGAAACTTTGCACACATATTGTTATTTCGTAGACGAACACACCGATATGTTGGTTGTTGTGATAGGATAAGTGAAACCCAAAATCTGATACCCATTTCTTGTGCCTATATGATAACATACAGAGAGCAGATTTTTTATTGGCTAACATCGTTTGACTCGCGCAACCTTTCCGGGAAAAGTCTTAGTATATCAATGTAACGACTTTCCTAGACGAACATTTTGGTGCCTTATTTCTTGTCAAAGGCGCAATATATAACATATGCCGCCATTTTTTGTGGAATTACGAGTTCGTTTTGCGGAAACCGCGCACGGCTACGATCTCAATCGAAACTTGAAATACTTATCGAGTTTTTATCTATAAATACTTCATAGACGAATGACGGCATATCGATCATATGTTTTCACAAGAACTATGTAACTTCGATTGCGGAAACCATATACAACATATACGACGATATTACGCGACACACTTGTCGCGGAGTGTAGACACGCGCACTTCAATCACAACGTTTGAAATAATACGGACCGATCGTTCCGCATGAAACCCGGCATATGAATATCGGTATGAATCCAAACATATATCGGCCATATATATTGGGTTTTTTTCATTTCACGTCTACACCTCGCGGGAAAAGCCTCGAGTCGATTCCCATTACGAGATATTTGTTTATTTTTTTAGTCAACGATATCACCTTAAGAGACATGTTTCCGAGACAAACTTTGAGAAGTGAGGGCCAGGGCCTAATCCCATACGACCGAGTTGAAAATAACAATTTGTTGGCCTCGGAGCGGACGGCCAACGTGGAGTCCTCCAAGTCGAAAAGCGGTGCAAATAAAACGTCTTGTGCCTCGAATGCCTCCTGGAGGGCAGGCACCAGCTTCGCACGGAGCACCTGCGCGTTGGACTCAGTGCCGGTGAATCGTTCATGCTTCTCACGGAAACATTTTCGGATGACGTGCTTCGCTACGCTCTCGTCGTCGAAGCGCTCACGGGTCAATGAGCGAACCCCCGCCAAGAAAACCGCCTGGCGGAGTTCGCAGCCGGAACACCAGCAGGTGCCGGCGTAGCCGGCGTCACTGAATTACGGGCGGCAGCAGAGTCGAAAATCGTCGCTAGAGAACGTCGGCGTGACGCCATACTCGTAGTCAATCTAGTCGCCACCATGGTAGAAGAGACTGTAGAGACGAAGTGAGGGAAAATGGTACGAAGTGCGGAAGGAGCGGCGGCCAAAAGTCGAAATGCGGCCGTCGAGGAAAGCAAGGGAAAGTTGTGGCGTAAAATATCCCCACACGTGCATGCGGATGCAGAGTGACGCGGCCAAGGAAAGTGTTGTCGGATCCGACCAAAATTTCCAACGTCAAACAACGCGTAGTGAGGAAAATGAAGTCCGCCTCGAGCACAAGCTTCCCGTAAATCCAATCAACCAGACATCGGCTAGGCCATACCGCTCAGCCGCGCCTCTAGTGGAGCCCCTCACTCCATCTCAAGCGCCGGTGTTTAGCCAGACATGGCTAAAATTCGCAGTGTCTAAATAAAGAGTGCGTGGGTCCAAACCTGTTGGATATACCCCTAAGACCTAGGATATATTCACTCAGTGATAGTTTTCTCAGAATCTCTTAAAGCAGATAAGTTAACCCGTTATATGGGCATAAACAGTTAGGGTTCTGGTTCGGGTGACAGTCACAAACACTACTACGGGAAGAGTCACATAATCAGGCGGTGTAACTATTCCAGCAACAGACTCTTGTAGATCGTTCCGAAGGCCTTGCCTTACTCATCGACGTAAATGTTTTATTACAACCCCACGCTCAAACATGATTTTTGCGGCCACTAAAATTCATACCATGACGCCAAAACCCTGAATGTCCGATCCCGCGGCCTCCACTTTTGACATATCTGCGACATTATTTCAAATGAACATCTGTACTCAACCCCCTTATTTTAATGAATATTATCAATTTTAGGCAACAATTTCAGTTTTATCAAAACGAGCTCTATTCCTAACAATATCACATACACTATTGATGGTAACAAACTTGTTCTGCCACCTCATATTATGGCCAAAAGGAGAGAGTGATCACATATACTATGTGTGTAACTATATTAATCTATACCACTTCAAGC
Organism: Cymbomonas tetramitiformis; assembly: GCA_001247695.2. NCBI lineage: Eukaryota > Viridiplantae > Chlorophyta > Pyramimonadophyceae > Pyramimonadales > Pyramimonadaceae > Cymbomonas > Cymbomonas tetramitiformis. The sequence continues at coordinate 27,379 of LGRX02016035.1, read as the reverse complement.
ATTAAATGTATACGTACATAACAAAGCTTGGGGCAACAAGGTAATACATGTTACTTATCAAGTTCACTGTCGAAGAGCAAACATGCATAGAAGCTCGGATGATAGAATAGCAGGCGATGTGAACCAAAAACTAGGAATGTAGCCAGCAAAAGTAGCGACTAGAAGAGTAGCGGCAAGTTATTGGCGTGCACGTCTTATCGTATATTTCGCGGAACTTTGACTGAATGTGTGCAATCATGAAGTGGAGCTACACACGAGATACCTATGCGCACGAGAATCCATAGTAGAACCCAGGCACAAACGAAGTGGCAGAAGGCAAGTTGTATTTCAAGACCTTGAAGGTTCCCATCAACAGTACCTGCGGGCACGTTGAACCTCCACTAGTAACCCTGTCAACGAAGGAGGAGAGAGAGTGGGCCAGGTTACGGCATGCACAGCGTGCATTTATCGTTGGCACGGGTGGACCATAATTCCGTGTTGGGAAGCCCGGAAAAAGTTCGAGTGAGCTTTTCAGCAATTGCGTTCAACCCGTCAGCCGGTGATTGCGGCAGTCCCAAAGCGCGAGCACGCCGGAAAATGACAGTTAAAGAACTGAAACCACCTAGCACTCAGAGACAAATTCACTTTTTTTTGCGTACACAGAGCAAGGGCCGTATGACAGATCAGCTGGAAGGTCGGCAGGAACCTGAAGACTACTTTCACCGCGTCTCAGGGATGTATTGCAGGTGACGCGCGTGCTTCCAGTGTGCCCTACTTTCACCGCGATGACAATATGAACGCCAGCAGCGAGAACGGAATACGGCAATGCACACTCAGGCACAAAACTCACGCTCAACGCAAGTGTAGAGGAAACAACGTAAGCGAAGACTGAAGAGCAATATGCGTGCGAGTGGTTTTCACCCGTTACCAGCGCAAAAGTCAATTCCATAACACGATTCAAGGGAGCATGGTTGAAGCAACATACTTTGATGTCTTTAACATTGAACTTCCCATCCCCATCCTGGTCCATCTTCTTCTCCAAGGAGCCCTTTATCTTGCCCCAGTTAATCTCGATGAAGCCATTGTAGGCAAGGATCTGGAATATGCGTGCACAGCGCAATAAAAATAAGCTTCCCTCAACAAAGCTATGGAAAGCTACACTCTTAACGTGACTGTGGAAATCTCGAGGATAACTGACCTGAAGAAATGCGAATATGACACCGATGAGGACCGCTGCAGCCTTGCCGAGTTGCTTGGCAGCGTACCCAGAACAGAAACCCAAGCAACCACCAAAGCCTAACTTCATGGCAACCTTGCCAAAGCGTTCAATAATCCAGTCCACGAAAACCTCGTCGTCATCTCCTTCCTTGGGTGGTGCACCACCGCCCAAGTCATCCTGCACAACTCGCGGCGGACCCCAAATTTGATATCAAAATCACACCAGAAAAACCCTGGGCGTTTCCTGGGGTGGAAGCCTGATCTTAAAGCTCATACAAGCGCGGCACCTGAACAGTGGACGGGGCGATAGCTCGTGCTGACAAGGGCATCAGTTCCACTGGTTCGCACAGTGCACGTGCAGGTCCGAACATAACCAGAGTGGCTGTCTCGCCGGCGAGAAGAAGACCTAGACCCACGGCAGTCTTCGGTGCAGGAGATCGAGAGGTCACGACAGAACGCGCATCTGCGAGCCATGACCCTACTGAGCGAAAACCTGATGACTCCGTTTGCGAGCAAAGGCTCGTGGCGCGACTTGGCCGAGCCAGATATGAAATAATTTGGCGCAACATCGGCACCGATGCTGTTTTCGTTCCAGGAATTCTCACGAAGAGCTCCGGGGCAGGATATTTGTTCAGGAGAGACGAAACAACCGCAAAGGGGATCTTTCTTCTGTTCCTGAAACCATCGCTTTCGGCTTGCCTTCGCTTGAAGTTCAAGTTCGAAGTTAAACCTGTCGTGTGACTCTCGTCCCCAGACGGTGTGGATGTGGTGTCAATGTCACTTGTCTCAGAGGTCAGCAGGTCACAGAATGATCTTTAGATCTATGATGTTGGCACCTTCGGTGCGTCGGCTGGGAGCGGATGCATGCGAGCAGCGTTTATGATATATTAAATATGCATGAAGGATATGTGCGGCATCGGCATCGCATCGGCACGTTATCGAGTTGCAGCTGGCATGTGGCATGGGCATGATGGCATATCGATATGCTTATGGCATGGCATTGCCGATTGCATATGGCATGCGGCATCGCATGCCAGCATCACAGGTGAACAGGTGAACTCTATGACGTGCAACCCCCCAGCTAGGGGGGGTCGGACCCAGTCCTCACCCCTCCCCCCTGAGTTGTGCGTGCAGTGGACGGCGTAGTCTAGTGAGTGGTGGGATGCGGTGGTGTGCACCCCACACGTCGACTGGACATGGATGAAGGGATTTTACACGGGAACGATGGCTTGGAGGAATGGCAAGAAAAATCATCACAAATCGTGGAGGTTAATAGGGTATAGGGCGGGGTACAGGGGGCCGGTCTACAGGGGGCAGCAGGGCCTTGCGGGGGGTGGCCTGGTTCGAGCAAGTGGGAGTGAAATGGTCATGGCTTGAGGTACGATATGCCCCTACCCTATGTGGAGGTGGGTGCATGCAGGGGGGCACTGGGGGATGCACAGATGGGTTGCTGACCCAGTGCCTTGACTGCACGCGTGAGTCGCGACTGGGGGTGGGGAGGTCGAGGAAAATTCTGGAAATGTGGCACGTCATAGAGATAAATGGATAATGACATAAACGTTTTTCAGTCATAATATCTTTATCCAACGTTCCAAGCCTGAAGCTAAGGGCTTACCTCCCTCGCATGCCCCGTCGCCTCACGTCAGTACGATTTTATCACGATAGGAAAGCAAGGTCCTGCACTTTGCCGACACAACCACTGGCATTCGTGAAGTTCATGAACATTTAAGAGTAAAATATCGATATTTATATCGCTTGAAAAAGATACGTCCAACGGTCTCGCTTTAGTGACTTTCAACCAGACGCCGGAGTAAGTGATGGCAGCCCTGATAGACGCAGGTACGATTCCACAGCAATCCGTTTGCCAGTAATCTCGGAGCATATATCGCGGTCGAGCCTTTTTTTTTTTTTCATTCTTTCAACGACTTCGGGACCTGTCATTCAAGCATATGCATCTATTTAAATATTGCGTGTGTGCGCTCGTGCGCCGTCCGTGTTGCTTGCAGCATGTCCCGTTCACGGCCTGGCGGCTTCTACTTTAGCTGGTGTGGTGAATGCATTCTTCATAGATCCTTTTCTGTTCGAAATTTCAGGAACTTGCTGTTCTAAAACTGGAGCAGTTCTAGCGAAGCGTAACACAGTTGCGTTGAGCTCGAGACGGCAGTGTACCATTCAGCGCGATGCTAGTAAGGCATCTAGACAGCCACTCAACCTGCACCGAAACCACACAAGGCTCGATACCGGACGCCGAGTTCGTTGTCAGGTACGGACTAACTGGGTAGCCACCACGATCCGTACCCCAGTAGCGCGAGAAAGGCTGACCAAGAGTCTGTTTGAGAAACGCTCTCGGCCGCGTTCTGAGGCATCTTATTTCATATCTTCAGCTGTTCCTACGAAATATGAACTTGGAGCTGTTTGTACCCCAAATATTTCTCCTGAGCCTACACAGGGTTTTGACCGGCCTGCAAGGCTTTTCAGCTTTGGTCTACGTTACCATACCGACGTTCACTGAATAAGGCTCTGTGGCTTTATTCATCCTAGCCACGTATACAATACAATATTATTAAGTGGTATGGAGTTCACTTTTGTTCATAATTTCTCGCGTTTTTGCTTTAGGATGCCGAATTGTCAAGCGCCAAGGCAAGTCATCCTTCAGCGGAACTGCAGATACTTGTTGCGGAGATCTTTTTGAAAGTGACTCCAAGAGTTCTTCACAAGAGATGGCTGTGTCCTTCGGTATCTCAGTTCCCGGATCGAATAAGCGCTGTTGCTTCGTGGACCAGGCTAAGCGTCTCTCAGTCACTGTCGCTGAGACCAAAGGAGCTGTGAAGGAGGACACGACCGGAGGCGACGTGTACGCCCTCGACCCCCAGAAGCTGAAGGAGGGCGTCCGGCGACACACCATCTCTGTATTTGTGTGCGATGAGCGGGGAATGATCAACCGGGTGGCCGGCGTGTTTGCACGACGTGGATTCAACATTGAAAGCCTGGCGGTCGGCTTATGGGGCCAAAGTATAGCCCGCCACTAACTACCAGTACCCGTGATAGTTGAAATTCTCGCGGATACCAAGTAAAGAGGGAAGACGGCTCGGTCTGCAGTGAAAGAGGGAGGACGATCTGGAGTTCTGAGGAGAGATAGGCGGCCTAGCCTTCAGTCTGTAAGTAGACCGGCCTTCAGTAAGATGACTAACCTCTTCTCTCGCTGGCAGACCAAGATCGAGCGCTGTTTACAATCGTGGTGATCGGAGAGGATACCGTTGTGAACCAGCTCGTGAAGCAGGTTTACAAGCTCCCAAACGTCAGGCAGGAGCCCTCGCAACTGTTGTATCAGGCCCCGATTTCACGGCTCTTCGGTGCTGCTACGGCCTGAGTGTTCATCCCTGGCAACAGCTGCAGAGCCAAATTTAGATCCTCTTTACCTGGAGCTGCCTGGTTGCTAGCAGTCGGGGTAAGGGCTCGATGGGCTGAGGAGACGGCGCCTCAGGGATCTGGTTTCTTGTGGTATCCAGGGACGTGGAAATTTTGACGGATACAGTGCGGGTGGAGCGCGGCCTCGTGATGATGAAGGTGCGCCACAGTCGCCTAGCCACCCGAGCGTCACCAATCATGCAAGATGGGGCTTGCAAGCTCCTCGGGTTCCGTGCCGAGCATAGCAATTTTGAGGTATATAACAAATGTGATACTACGAAATGCAACTGAAGCCGCCATCATCTGGTGCGGAGGGTACGACTACTCCCATATCGAGAAGGAAGCAAAAGATTAACACCCCTCCACGGCGTGCGGCACAAAGTACCTCCACCAGAACACAATGAAATGTAGTTCGATGATGCATTTACTACCGGAGTTGCAAGGAATTCCTCTAAAGAGTATGCAACACGGACGGGTGGTGTGCAGGTCGGTGGACCGGATTTCACTTTTGCACAGCGTTCGGAGGTGATGGAGCTTGCGAGTGAGTCTCTCACCAAACTTGGGAGACCTTTTTTTCTTTTCATAGTTTCACCTTATACTTCCTCCCCTGGTTCTTTACTTTCACCCCACACGCCCTCCCTCGCTTTCCAAGTTTCACCCCACACTGCTGCCACTGCTCCCTCGCTTCAGCCAAACAGAGGTCTCGGAGATAAGAGGTCAACCCTGGATTCAGATTTCAAACACGTCCTTTGCCATCTAAGGGGACTGCTCGAGTCGAATCGAAGAATTGCATGCTATAGCGCTAAGCCGTTGTGAGGTTGTATGCATAGATATTTTCCGAGGAAGCATCGTGGATGTTTCGGATACCAGCGTGATGCTGTCTATGACTGGAGACCCTGGCAAAGGAATCGCCATGCAGCGCGCCATGTCAAAGTACGGTATCCTACAGATTGCCAGAACCGGCAAGGTGAGCTGACATTAGCCGTCGAACGGCTGTAGCTGTGGCAGTTTATCTCCCGGTGAGAGTGATGCAGCTCACCTGCTCAAATACTGGGACCGAACTTTGCCAGATCGCCGCACTAGCACCCCTTGCTGTTCACACACCGATTTGCCTGAGCCACAATACGGAGGTACATGCGAGTCAGCATAGCGGACTTGGCGTTTTCAGATTTTAAACCCGAAGCCACGACAAGTTATTCACCAATACCTTGGCACCGCGAGGCCTGTTGGTCTGGTTCGCTCGTTGTATCCCCCTGCAACACGTTGTCTGGTCCGAACAAGGCAGACCTGGGTGTGGAGGCGTCCAGGTGGCCTTGAAGCGTGAGCTCGGAGGCGACGAACGAAATATGCAACAAGCCTGGAAGTCCTCGATGGACCTTGACGATGAAGAGCTGAGTGCAAGTGACTCCCGCCCCCTTTGGCCCCCTCAGCAACCTCCTTGGAAGCAGGGTGTACTTGGGCGTACTGGGATGTGGTGGGTGGGCCGCTAGACTGGGCCGGCCTCACCTGAGCGCTTCGTGTAACACTTAGCCTGGCGCAGCTCTTGAGTGCAAAGCCTTTAATTCTCCCTCGGAACTTTCAGATGGAAGAGGTGTCGCACCACTGATCTGCTGCTGCAGCTCCATAGATTGCAGCATTCAGTTGCAGCGTATGCATCCCAAAGAGCACAATACTCTTGTGGCACCTCGCGCTGCGAGGGGGTGCTATTTCTGACCGGCGCGAGGGAGGTGCTGTGTGGCTGAGCGGCACGTGGAAATCCGACCTGCGCTAGGGGTTTTCCTGTCTGACAGCGGTGTGCAGGGGGTGCTGTGGGTCTGAGAAGACCTGGGGGTGCCGTGTGGCTCTGCAGTCAGGGAAAAACTGACCAATATGCCGGACGCTCCTAAGCCGAGCGCTGGAGGTGATGTCTACATGGCGTCATCTAGTAATGGCCTGGACGCAGATGCAGTCTGGAACGTGAAGGTCCGCTGCGCTGATAGCATGCCCTGACATGATCCACCCATGCCTCCGGGGTCCTCATTCCCGCACCATCTGCCTCTGTAGCCCTCTGCTTCTGCTGCGCTCTCCGCGCCTGAGGCCAACCCATATTGATTCACTCGCCCTCCCTTCCCCCCCAAGCGCTTCAGGCTCACCATTTGTGTTTTCTCATGGCCCATCACTCCATGCTCGACGCGCATCCACATTCCCGCGGTGCTGCGCGCTTAGTTCCCAGGCCCGGACCAACTCAGGGCTCCACGTGCCTTCCTCACCCGTCACCGCTGCTCCATGATCACCCCTCCACCCCCCGCCCCGGCGTTCTGTGACTGTTACATTCGATGCTCAGCGAGCCTCCCTTGTGTTGTGGGCCCGGTGGGCTCGACGCGCTAGGGTGACCTGGATGCACCAAAGCGGGCGGCCTGAGTGTGGCGTGGGCTGCTGGTGGCAGGTGCTGGACCCGCTGCAGGTGCCGGATTCCCGCTCGGAGGTCACCTCGCATACCTTGACCATTGTCGTGGAGAACCAGCCCGGCGTGCTTGGCTCAGTCACGGGTGTCATCGCACGCCGTGGCTACAACCTGCAGGTGCTGCCTCCAGGCTGTGGCTGCCGCAGGCCTTGTGTGGCGCGTGACACGCTGTTGAGACGCAGGCCTTGTGTGGCGCATGACACGCTGTTGAGACGCAGGCCTTGTGTGGCGCGTGACACGCTGTTGGGACGCAGGCCTTGTGTGGCGCGTGACACGCTGTGGCTGCCGCAGGCCTTGTGTGGCGCGTGACACGCTGTTGAGACGCAGGCCTTGTGTGGCGCGTGACACGCTGTTGAGACGCAGGCCTTGTGTGGCGCGTGACACGCTGTTGAGACGTGTGTGACACGCTGTTGGGACGCAGGCCTTGTGTGGCGCGTGACACGCTGTTGGGACGCAGGCCTTGTGTGGCGCGTGACACGCTGTTGAGACGCAGGCCTTGTGTGGCACGTGACACGCTGTTGTGTGGCGCGTGACACGCTGTTGTGTGGCACGCGACACGCTGTTGGAACGTGCGGAGTGTGCGGTGCCTTTGGCTGGGCATGCGGCACGTGACGCCAGGAGTTGGTGCGCAGCCACGGAGTGAAATGCGGCGCAACCCATGGTAGCTGAAGGGAAGAGGTGGGTGCGGGGGGTTATTGCATCCCGCTGCCGGTTGCAGAGCTTGGCGGTCGGGCCGTCCGAGGCTCGCGGCGTGTCGCGCATCACCCTCGTCGTCCCGGGCACCGACATCGGCGTGCCCATGCTGATCAAGCAAATCCAGAAGCTCGTCAGCGTCATCGAGGTGCAGGTGAGCCGAGGCCGCCTCACCCGCGGTCACCATGACCGGGCTTCGCACTGGCATTCCAAAGGTGGGGCATGAGCTCTACAGGGGCGGCTGGCCTCCGTGCTTGCTCTAGGAACGCAAATTCGGTGCGATGAAATTGCCCTCGCTGCCACGATTTTGGCGGCCGGCATTGCCGTCACCCTGCACTGAGCATCGAGCAGCGATGAGACAGCCAGAGCTGTACTTTCGCCTCCAAGCCCCTTAGCTCCGAGCCAAGATGGCAATGCCAGCATGATGTCAGAGCTTCGCTTGCACTGGCATGTCCTCATGTCCCCTCCCCCCTCCCCGCGTCCCCTTGTTTGTGAGCTTGTGCTGCGAGGGGCCCCGCAGGACATCTCCACGCTGCCCTTCGTGGAGCGCGAGCTGATGCTCATCAAAGTGGGCGCTGACAGGATGGTACGTCCTCCCCTTGCGCCTCCTGCGTGGCTTGCCGCAGCGCAGACTGTAAGGGTTAAGGCCTGCCGGGCCGCGCAGGGCGGCATGGGCGCACTCCATACCTCCAGACTGTAAGGGTTAAGACCTGCCGGGCCGCGCAGGGCAGCATGGGCGCACTCCATACCTCCAGGCTGTAAGGGTTAAGGCCTGCCGGGCCGCGCAGGGCGGCATGGGCGCACTCCATACCTCCAGACTGTAAGGGTTAAGGCCTGCCGGGCCGCGCAGGGCGGCATGGGCGCACTCCATACCTCCAGACTGTAAGGGTTAAGGCCTGCCGGGCCGCGCAGGGCGGCATGGGCGCACCCCATACCTCCAGACTGTAAGGGTTAAGGCCTGCCGGGCCGCGCAGGGCAGCATGGGCGCACTCCATACCTCCAGACTGTAAGGGTTAAGGCATGCCGGGCCGCAGTGAGACTGAAGCCCTTTGGAGTATAGCCGGATGCCCAAGCTTTGTCGCCTCCCGCCTCGTGAGTTGGATCTGGTGCATCGCAGGTGCGGAACGAGCTCCTGGACATCGCCGAAATCTTCCGAGGCAAGGTGACCGACGTGAGCAAGACGACTCTCACTATTGAGACCACGGGTGCGTGGCTGAATCCGCAGGGAGACGTTTCAGAAGAAACCACTGATCGGACTTATAGCAATCGGAGGGCCGTTAATGCATGGATGATGCGAGGCCTGGCAATCGAAGGGCCATTAACGCATGGATGATGCGAGGCCTGGCAATCTAAGGGCCATGAACGCATGGATGATGCGAGGCCTGGCAATCGAAGGGCCATGCATGGTGCCGGAGCAACAAGCTCAGGGTCTGAGGATTGTGGGGGATGCAAGTATCACAAGTCTGCTGCACGAGGACTTGTACTGTTGCCAGGAGTACAGGCCTGTTGCCCGACGGCAGTCCAGGAGCTGATACACGAGTAGCAAGCAGCGAGGGTGAGTGGTTTGAGGAGCTGGGCTGATGGCTCTCGCGAGTGTATTTGCAGCAGGGAGCGTTCGGGACCTTTCTTAAAGCGGCCTTGCGGATGATATAATGATGGCAGAGGCTCCCTTAGGGCACGCAACGCATGCTTCAACTGGCGGATGGGGCGGGTGGGGCGCGGTGACTGTACAGGTGACTTGGAGAAGATGGCGGCTCTGCAGCAGATGCTCGAGCCTTACGGCATCCTGGAAGTGGCTCGCACCGGGAGGGTGGCGCTCCCTCGTGACTCCGGGGTGGACAACAAGCTTCTAGAGAACATTGAGATGGATCAGTTCTTCGGCACACCATAATCGTGACACGTTGGGCTCAGTGATCGCGTGATGTAGGTGTGCAAGCCAACTCCTCCCCAATGCTCGTGACTTGTGGCATACATGTCAGCCTGAAACATGTTTATATTTATGCATATGTATACATATTGTGATACTATGTTCCGAGTTGGGCTCCGAGTGACCTCTGCACCAGAATTTGCCCAGCATTTGTCAGCAGAACTTGCCCAACGTTTGTCAGCAGGGTAGGTTTTGATGTTCAATGATTTCAAAAATGTTTACTACTCAGTCCTTTTACTTCACAGATGCGGATGCCACCATTGAGGTTGAGTTGTAGATTGTACTTGACCTTGTGTATGCTGGTTTACATCAGGAGGTCCTCAGCAGCACAACAGCACATGATGATCGAACGCATTGAAAGAGAATCTGCTGTAGCAGCTGTCATTGCTTGCAAGATGTTACAGGTCACGAAGATCTTCAACTGAGGCATTTCGTCAAGAGCAGGTTGCATGTTCGATTTGATGGAACTGTACACTGCGATTGTATGGTTTGTAGGAACTGCTTCCGTATTTGCATAGTCGGTAGTGAGGCGAACGTTTGCGGAATCATTGAAGGCGCTCATTGTAATTTGTGTCTGTACAATCATCGGTATCGTACCAAGACTTAGACGAGTTATGTAGTTAGAACCCAAAACCCCAACAGATTCTCTGAAAGTGAACCGTAGGGGCAACGGCGTTTTGTTTTCATGCGATCATGTTTCCGGCGACAAATTTTAGGGCGTTCATCGGCGATATGAATACCGTACGCCGCACGTACGGTGCGATTCGTCGATACTCACAGCTCGCCATGGGATAATACACGGAAATTCGCAACCACGTGCGTGAGCGCATGCCGCATGTGTACGTCGGCGTGTCCATCACGCACGCCGTAGACGTGTATCGTGGATTACACGTGGTTGTTGTACCGGTTCCGATGCACCACGGGCGCGCTGTTGCTACGCTTTGCGCAAGCCCAGATTTCATCTGCGTACGCCGAGGGCTGCGAGTGTTTTGTGGCGCACGATGCACGAAACCGCGCAGAGCAGCACCGGCGCGACGCGCGCGCTGCCGCCGTGGACCCCTTGCGCAAACTCGTGCACGTCGTGGACCCGGTACTCGAGTCCCTACTGAAAGAGCTGCTGTGGCCTTTATGCTTGGCCTCTAAGCTGACCTACTACTGGCACCTCTGTGCTCCTACTCTGTGCTCAAACGCGTCACGTCTGCATGCTGACTTGCTCGGACATTGTCCATATGAATTCTGAAAATTCTCAAAGTTTCGTCCCGTAATTGAACGTGACGATCTAAACTAAAAATGAACGTGATTTTAAACTAAGGGCCGAAGTTTTAAAAGTTTGTTTTGCGCATCGCGACCTTCGATTACTTGATAATTCACTTAACAGTTATTCTCACACTTGTGTATCGCAAGCAACCCTGATGAAACCAAATAATAATCTGCGAGTCAGCCACTCAAAACAAGGACACCGCAGACAAATGCAAAAAGGAAACAATTAATAAATCCACTTTTGATCATTCTGTGTCCGGGCTTTATCTAGCCTCCTTTGAATATCCGTAATCAGCAAAAACCTGTCTCTGCGAATAGCAATCTGCCATGTTGGGGGACCCAGTCCACGCGCCTGGCCCCCCACTCGCATATGAGTAAACCTACTTATATATACTAGCAGCGCTGCGCACTTGCCCCCAAATACTGTCTTCGTATCTCATTATCCCGAGGTAAAACTGGCAACTGTTCCGAGAGGGAAACTGAAAAAGTGCTACTGCCTCACCTTTTTCTAGGCTCTGCTTTATCTAGCAATCTCTTCCGCGCACTGCGTTCTGTCCGCACGTCGAGTCCACCTGTCGCGACTGCCTCGTCAACGGTCAGATCTCTGTTCCCAGCTATCATCGGTCACGTCTGTGTCACCAGTAGTCCTCGGTCACGGCTATGTCACCAGCTGTCGAACGCGGCTTCTGTCCCACGAGACACGCGGGTTCGTGCCAGCCGTACCGACTGTCGGACGACCACGTGCCGCCGATCGACTTGTGCGCCTCGCGCTGTCGGTGCGCGCGTTCAAACGACACGACGTGGCACGACAAACTTGTACCGCCGCCGCGTAAGTCCGCGCCAGCCGCGAAGCTGGTGCACATCACGAGGATGGCCAGCACGCGCGGTACACGTGTTTTCCGATGTGGCGATGACGTCTGGAAATCTGTCGATGACGAATGCGCAACGACCGCGATGCGCGACCGCAGCGAAGCGGATTTGGCCGCGGCGCTCATCATAGAATGGCTTGTCGGGACCACGGCGTGCACAACCTTCGTCGTGCACACGGTGGACTCAGATTCCATCCCCATGTTGCTCGCGACGCAAGCGCGACTGCACGGCCGAAGTGTGAAGTTGTATTTGTGGGCGCCGACATATGCGAGCGCGAGGTGCGCGACTCATTTCGCAAATTTGTCATCGACGCATTTCGGCTATTGACGGTACGGTGTGTCGCAGCCGAAAGGTGCCGACGACTCGAGAGGGATCCTCGACGGGAATTTAGAGTAACTGCAGCCGTCACGTTCGAATTAATAAGGGCACGACCTCGTCCAGGGTGGTTGAAGTAAGGCCAAAAGGTACGACGGTACGTTTGATGAGGTACTGGGGTCACGTTTGAAGTATATGGGCAGTGTGGTCAAAGCAAGGCCAATTACAGGCATTTAAAGGCATATGCAGTCACGTGTGAAAATAATAAGGTCGATGTGGTTGAAGCGATGGCAATGACATCGGCGGGAAATTAGAACAATAACGGCAGTCACGTTGGAAATAGGGGCAAGGTAGTCTAGGTGGTTGAATAACGAGCAAGACCGAAAGGTACGACGGTAAGTTTCAAGTACCGGTGGTCGCGTTTGAAGTATGGGCAGTGTGATTGAAGTAAGGCTGATTAAAGGCACAACAGCAAGTTCGAGACTGTATATGCAGTTGCGTTTGAAAACCGATATGGGTGAGCTCTTGCGCGTCAGCAATGCGATGTTCCGAGGCCAAAGGAGCACCCCGGGCTGATGGGGTTTCGGATTTGACACACTCTTCGTTCACGCCAGCCGAGCACGCCAGGGAGTCCGGCGTGCGCGCATCCCACCCTTATTGGTGATGAAAATTTATCAGATTATTGTCACCCTTTTTCGTGTCGAAATCGAGAAAAAAATAAAAGTATAAAGCAAACTAGAATATCCCGATTTGTGTTACAGTGTTGAATTCCCTTTTAGAAATGAAGGATTCAAAAAAACGGCGGGCATTTGGGCTCGCTCCGCTCGCCGCCCGCTTCCCGAGATCGCCGATCGGTCCAGAAATTTTGTGGCGCCACTGCTCTCAGGGCTCCTAGGGCCCATCCCATAGGATCCTATAAGATCCCATAGGATCCCATAGGATCCCATAAGATCCAACAAAATCCAACAAGAACGCATCCAATAAAATCCGTGAAAGTCCCATTTGAAACCCAGATCGATCAGAGTTAGGTTCCGCCTAAACATATTTATGAGTTCCCTTAAAGGGTGGCATCCTCGAGAACCCATCCACCTACTCCGCGCTGACGCTCCCAACGTAGCAAGTCGCCATTGGGCTGCACCACGATGTTCTGCCATGCTCCTCCGTATCTCACCTTTGGGGCTCCATATACTGTACATGGCAGTCAGAGGTTCAGGAGTTCCTGCCGGTTCCCATCTCTACTTGGCCGCGCCGGTTCAGGCAATAATCGCTACTCCCCAGCGATCGATATGCGGCATACGTGTCTTTACCTTCTGGCACACACATTCTCCATTATACACACTTGCACCATGGTTCATTGTTATTTTCAAACAAACCATCATTTGTTCATTGGTTCTAACGCAAGGCCGCCCACTCGTGTCTTGACGCTTTCGCATATCTTGAAAGCTCAGATCGACGGCCGCCAGATCGTACCTTCTTAGAAAATAGCATCACCGAAATTGCATAAAGAAATGTTTTACAAGGAAGGCTGGGCGGCGTCAGTAAGTGTTTCCAGATGGGTCCGAAACCCTATGACTAATTTTGATGACGCCCACACCGATTGTTGGAAAGGTATCTCGTGCCGGCTGGATGACCATTGAAGTGTCCAAAAACACGATATAATGCCGGTATTGTTACTTTTTTTTTTCATAAAGGGGAATACGGTTGTGATTTTTTTTGTTTCCGGTGGGAAATCGACGGTTTGTCCGAGGCAGCACACTCACAAAGTATCAAGCGAGGTCCCTAGTTTAATAACTATATGCCAATTCCGTGACCACTAACTTGGCCACGAAATTTCATGCAAAATATAACGATTCTCCTCGTCCATTTTTTATAAATTACTGGGCTTTCATTATTTTAACAAGACTTTGCAACACCATGCAAACTTGGCATGTGTTGCACGACGAAGGCATCTACTCGTCGAGCACAATTTCTCTGCCACGGTTGCACTTCAAGAATTCCGATCGAGAGTGGTAATATCACAGGCAGTTTTTGTTCGTTAAATGTGATTTTTCTCGCATTTCATCTTTAGGTTTCATCTTGATATGCCATGTGATGCCGTCGTTGCATATTTGGTATGTTGCAGCTCACCGTCCATGAAGCCATGCGATTATGATCCATGATATCACTATGGCGGTGGATCCCAATATACCATACTGAACGTTTCCCCACTGAATTGTCTAGGACAGGGCCATGTCTAATAAGGACATCCATGTCCCACACTGTCATACGATTCTGCTTATTTAGGGCATGCCATGCATTGGTCATTTCCATGTCAGTCCTTGCAGCCTCATGTACAGGTTGCTTGCTCGGTGTTCTTTGGGGAAATATGTTGACATGCATCAATTGGGCTCCATTAGCTAAATTTGTTGGGCTACGATAAAAGTGCATGTCATGAAATCCTGCAGGCACAACCATCACCTTCGGCTATCATGCTCGTGCTAAGAATCCAACCTTGTGTAAGGATAAAGTACCAAATGCACTTTCTTTGCATCTGGCAACCAAACTCTGCTCACTCATCACTGGCCCCAAGCCTCTCCAGGACCTCCACATATCGCTTCATTCCATTAGATTGTCCCTTGCGCAAAGCATAGAACTTATTCTTAGTATCTGTCTTCTCAAAATCTTTTGTCATCTCTGCCGCTGCCTTTTGTGCTTTCTTGTACGCTGTCTTCAGCTTATGTCTTGTAACTGCAAAAACAGCAAAATAGACTCCCATGAGAAGAGCCCCGAGGCTTCATCCTTATGCCACATGACCTAGACAGAACACATACATACACTTCAGAAACAACCTTGCATGCAAGTCCGCGGGCTATATAGCGTGGCATATATGAATGTGATCATATGGTTCAGTAGTCATTACGTCATGTGAGTGGGCATGAAGTAGATACCAAATATGGATGTGCTGGAATACACATGTCAGCACATGTGTGAAGGGCTAATAGTCAAATATGAGTAACACTTTGGGAGTGAAAATGGAAACCACAGGTCTAGAACACAGCCATTTGCCATCATAGCTCTGCAGGGGATGCCGGGTCAGATAACATATCCCATGAGCTAGGAGTTTGTGCAAATTACCTGTGCGTATCGGGGCTGTCAATTTGGCCATTTTTTCCGCCATCTCGCACGAGAACCAAGTCTCCCATCCATTCTGGGATGCCTGTGAAATGCAGATCACCATACCCAAAAGGGAACGTCCTTGGAATGTCGCACTGGCGAATCGAATCGTGTCCGTTACTAGTGCCTTGGGTGGGTTGTATGGCTTTTTCTTGGCGTGCTGTTCCGAGGCAATGATCACCTCTGTACACAGGCTGGTCAGCTCAAAGTTGATCAGACATCCCTGCTCAGGTATACTTAGCTTCTCCCCCTTAGCGATCTTGATTCCCACATTTGTCATGTCAGCACGCTCGCCACCAGTCTTGTCCACTCGTTCGGATCCCGCAAAGTCCATCACTGTGAAAGTAGTGCTCTCATACATTCCGGGCATATCCTCGGTGCCTGTTACCTCTGCGGGAACATCACCTGCAACAAATTTCCTTGTCCAACCCAATCACACCCTCATGTGATGACTTTGGGTTTCAAACAAGCAAAGCACTTTCCAACGAAGCAAGCGCTTGTGTTGAAACAAGGAAGCAAGGGCCACTGTCGAAAGAAGTCATAAACGGTCGATGTTGAAGCAACCAAGGAGGGTTGACATTGAAACCATGCATTAAGATTCGGAGTTGAAACCAGTAAGAAGATAGTCGGAGTTGAAAGAACCAAGAGAGGTTTGATGGTGGAATCAAGGGAGGCTTAACAATTCAAACAACGGGAAAGGATAAGGGTTGTAACACTGCATTGTTCTGATGACCTGCAGACCGAAATGTTACGGCGACCACGGATGTCAAAATGGATTAGGACAATGGCAAATATGTTGATACGAAACGAACAGGTAAGAACAATGATATACACTGATGAGTATTGAATGGATTGGAATATTGACAGATTCATATGCGTAAAATGGGTTAGGGCAAGACTTCAGAACCAGGATCCGATGAGCGACCTGTCTGGTGGAGGGTGAGCATGAGAGCAGTGTGTGAGCGTGAACTTCCACTGTTCATCTTGGTCTTTGACACCGTGCGCTTCCCATAAACCTCATCAATAAAATTAGCCAAGTCACTCACTTTCTCAATTATCTTGTAATTACAGCCAATAGCTTGACCTTGCTTGTCGATGATCACCGGCACTTTGTCATAGAGTAGGTCAAAACCCATGCCGCAGTAAAACTCCATTGCAGAGGCCGTCAGGCAGTACTTCAGGCTCGGCCATCCAATCTTGGACGCTTCCATTCGCTTGAGACATGTGTATACTGTGCGGCGTATGCTGAGCAGTATGAGCGAAAAAATAAAGCGAAACAAAATGTAGGCTATTATGGACCATCGGACATAAAGCAAGGCCGATCGGGGCCAAGTGCAATCACACAAAATGCACCACGGCATGGCAGGATCGGCTGACGGATTGAGCACATTAGGCGAGATAATTTAAAGGAACGTGATGAGAAAAGCAGTCCGGACTGCCTTGAATTTCCTGAAATACTTTGCAATTGATAGTCACATGGCAAAAATAAGTAGTAGACGGTTTTACATAGCTCGGTACTCTAATAGGTGGCCCTTTACATGCCACAGGAGGACACGTGACAGCAAAGTACAGTGTGTGCAGTAGACCCACCTGCACGGGGGAAAATGCCCCAGTCAGGGTGAAGTTCATCAGACTTCAGTGAATCAGGAGTCCCAAAGATGGTGTGTGTCTTGCCCGTGCCCGTTTGCCCATACGCAAACAACATGCAATTCATCTCCTGAACATTAAATGTGCCAGTCCATCGTGCAACTCATCAGTTCAGTCCGCTTTAAATCTCCTCATGGAATGGTCGTGCAAGAGGCCTTGCTATGTGCCAACAAATCCGATATTCCAGCCCAACCCAAAGAGCGGATGACGAGTTGAAGCCCCTTCGTTGCAAATATCTTCAAACATGGAGCCTTCATTTAAAGAAACTAAATAAAGGATCTGAAATACTGTGATAAATACTTACGAAGATAGAGACGTACCTGATTGGTCCAAGCGTCCATGAGATCGCTCATGGTGGTGTCAAACACTTGCTCTTGGTTTACCTCTGGCGTGAGGACCTGCTTGGGGAAGTCGTATTTCTTCCCTGATACCGTCAACGTTTTTTTGTCGAAGTGCTCGAGTTTCTTGCTGCATGCCACCCCGGCATCTTTATGTCCCCCTGTGCGGAAACATGTACTGCGGCGCAGTAAAAATTCTCTGATTTGGATAGCTTCCATATATTCTATAGTCAGTCATGGTTATAACCACAAACCTGTGAAGATTTTCTTCCTTCCCCTTACTCAAACACGTGGATGAACTCGGTTATGTCCCAGTGTGTTTCCGCGTCGCAAATAAGCATTTTACGCGTGCAATTTCATGTCTACAGCGTGTAAAACATATTGTCTGCTCAAACACTGGTATCCTATACTGTACGTGGTGTAAGGTAACAACAAGGTACAAAGGTCTTGAGGAAGCCACGAAGCTCCTCCCAAGAATCATTAGTGAGAGAATATGGATTCCGGCATGATGGGCACCTTCGATGGCCTGGGGACGCAAACGGGCAAACACAATACTCTTGACCAAGCCCTTCTTGGTCTTCTCGAGGTTCATTGTCATGCAGTCCTCGATGTCTATGAAATATTCCATGAACTCTGCCTGTATCCACCCAGCTAGTGCATTAGTCAAGCGTTTGCAAGTCGCCATGTCAAGCTGGTGGTACACGGTTAAAGAAGCTAGATCGTTAATCCTAAGGAGAAAGACGAACCGTGCAGCAAAAGTTATGCAACAAAACCACCGAGCTGGCCGTACGGTGTGTACCAGCAGTGAGTCAAGCATCGCACGTCAAGCAGTCTAGGTTGGACTTCTGAAAACTATCTTTGACCCTTCAGGTGAACTCAGACGGAGTAGCTTACGATCAGAGAAAAAACTGTGAACGCAGTTGCAAGATGCGCAAAGGGAAAGCAGGAAGTCCCACCAGAGAGAGTTGGCTATCTGCATTTTTATCCGCACTCTTGAACATCTCCTTGAGACCATCCTCTTCTATCTGCGCTTGCGCTAGGCATACCGCAATCAATAAGTGTGCTAGTTATAAACAGGTCAACAAAATACTCCGGTACAATAGTGAAAAATATCGACGACGGAAACCCCGACTCAATTTCGGGATCTTCCAAGCAGATTCAAAGTTCCCAAGCCTTCCACACGTTGCCAAACTCTCAAGGAGCGAGGATGTCATAAATTCAATCAGATGCGGTACTTGACGGCTGTTGTTCCCCAATGTCCATATGGAGTGCTCCCTATCGTCTGAGAACAGAAGGAAAACATAAATATACGGCTACTTAACTCTTTGTCCTCGAGTTCCGTTATTTCTTTCGTTTTTCAGATACGAAACCCGTCAAATAAAGTTGCTTCAAGATGCCAAGAAGTTTTTCGACGCAATAAAGTACCCCAGGATTCTCTTTTGATAACATGTCCTTCACGTCATCGAAGGTTAGGAAGCCTTTATCTGCGCTCAAACCATGTTTCTAGGTGAGCACACACACGTTCCTGACTGGTAACGCACAGCTATGCTGGTATGCAGTTATACAAAACGACTCAGTGACACTGTACAAGTTGTGAATTCGATCGTGGGCGCTAGTTTTGACCAGATTTATCAGACGTCAAGACTCGGAAAAGCAATGTCAGTGAGGGCAATGTATTACCTCCACTGTCGAGCTGCTTAAAATAACTCTCTGTCTGCTCAGGCCTCGTTTTCCAGCCGGTCGGTATAAATTCTTCTTGGTTCCATACGCGTGCATACCTGCAGGAACCCGTTCTGTGTTGAAGGTAGCCGACTTGAACACATATCGCTTTTGCAGTCAGACTGCGTATAAAGAAAGTGCAGCAAAACGCACACGACGAATTCGTCACAACACTTTCACACAAACAAGGTTCAGAATGGTGTATCCGCTCCGCACACACCCGTCTATCCACTCTGCTTTTGATATTTTCCCATCTTTGTTTGTGTCGAGCTCGAAGAATATCTCAGATATTCTATCCATTTCCGTATCTTGTCCCAAGAGGAAATCGAACAGCTCATCTTTGTCAATGAAGCCATCAGAATCTGAATCGATCTTGTGGAAAAGCTCTTCACCCATTCTTGCTCCTTCACAATTCGACCACTTGTCCTCGGTGATAAGTGAGAAGGCTGTCGATTTGGTTTCGAAAACTTTCACTTTTCACGGTAAAACACGCGTCGGATCTCCTTGCGTTGGCTTCTTCACGCTTGTTGTTTTAGTTCACGACCCTGTTAAAAGGTTTTTTTCTTTTTCTTTTTTGACCCTGATAACTCTCTACTCTCAACTCTGTCGTCTATGACGGTTAGCCCCCACGCCAGCCCCAGGCCCCTATCGTATGGGAATTTCGGTACCACTGGTTTCACTGCTTGTGGCGGGCTCTTCGCTCTAGCGCGACGTAGATGGCCATGGGCAGGTGGCAACTTTCGAAGGACATATAAAGGTGGGAGGTGTGTAGCGAATTTGGGAGCAGGGGCTTGCCCTGTGACGCCCTAATTTTGGTGCAAAATCGCGGTGTACGAGATTGATCGTGCAGGCAGTGCTGGAATCTGTATAGGCAGCCCTGACAGGCAGGCCCCTATGACAGACCCCTAGGACCAACACTGTACTGCTGATTGATCTATAGGTTCGTGCCGCTGTGACACACGTTGTGTCACAGGTAGGCTAGTTTCCGAGACCGTTGCGAGACCGTTCCGGGTATATCTAGCTTAGGGTTTATTTATCTTATGAGAGTTTATCCACACAGTTCGGGACCCTCTGATATCTAGTGAACTAGGATATTCCGGTAGGTCGTGGCCCCATCCACGCTTTATTCCACTTGCTAGTCTGGCCATGATTGGCTAAACGGCCGCTCGGAGAGGTGGTGCGCGTTTGCGCGTTTGGGTATCAGCGAGAGTTATGAGATGAGCAGCTTGCGGTGAGCGTCTTTGAGCCGCAACTATGGGGTACCGGCTTGGATCGGGTTTCGTCGTCGCAATGTTCATTCGCGGTTTTCTGCACGCTCTGATCCCGCTTGCTACCGAGTTTTGGGCTGGTGACCTTGGCGCCTTTGACTTCGACGACATCTTCCTTTGCCCCTCGCTCGCATGGCTCGACCGTTCCGTCCGTATCTGTGACGTCGCATTTTCTCCGCAACCCTACCCAAACGTGCTGCAACGTGCCGCCTCCCCTCAGGCTTATCTAAAGATGGGTGTGACAACACGAAGCAAGAAGTCCCTTACGAGGGACAACGACATTGACGCCTCTCTGAGGCTCATCGACCGGGGGTACGGAACACGCCAACGGCGGCTACGCGCCTTCCGTTCCTACCCCCAACCCTGCATCGAACGAAGACGCGGACGTGGCCGTCAGACGTTACTTGCAGGAGCAATCCAAGTTGGTGGACGAGATCTACAAAGCGCGTCTCCACCGGGCTTGGGCCAAGAGTATCCGTGAGGATATTCTTGGTGACAAGAAACATCATTTTCGCGGTACGGACGACGCCGGCCTTCTGTCCGACCTGGTGGTGCAGCTGCGTACAGAGTTTCAGTCGGCTGGGCTGGAGTTGTGTGCCTTTGACCTCGACGACCCTCTGGCTCCGGTGGTCGGCCGGGTGAACGGCCTTTTGTACGACGTTCTGGCTCTCGTGGTGGAGAAGCACAGCAACGCCTACGTCTGGCTCACTGGTACGGATTCTTCGACTGGCCGAGATGGACGGCGAGCTCTGGTCGATCGACGTTATCAAGGGCTGTGTACCGGTGGCACTACGCGGGAGTCCCAGCAGGAGGAGCACGCCGCGTTGCGTTATCCCGCAAACGTTGACCCGCAGCCGATTTTGGCTAAGGAGCAACGTTTGATGCGGGATAACAGGGCGTCGGACTGGACACCGACGGAGGCTACCAGAAAATTAAGCCTCTACACCCGACTCGACCCCGTGTTCTACGCTGCGGTGAAGGTCCGCTATCCCATGGCCGCTTACTTGACTCATGTGTCACTGGTTTCGCTCCGTTCCATGGTTGTGGAAATTTGCCAGGCTTGGGCACAGACGGGCGGGGGGAAGGCGGCTTTTGGCGCGGACGGCATCTCCGCGCACCTTTCCAGCAGCGAGTACGACGCCCTTCTTCAAAAGATCACGGAGCTCAAGGAGCTCGTGCAGTGGCAACACGGTGAGGCCGCTCCGGTTTTGCGTCAACAGCGGGAGCGGGTGCAGCAGCGGCAGCAGCAGCAGCGGGGGCAGCAGCCGCGAGGATTCCGTGTGGGGACCCACAACGCCCCACCGGTGGGATTCGACCGCGACGATCAACGGGCGAAGCCGTTCTGCGGTAGGTGCAAGAAGGCGGGCAAGGGTGAGAGCTATCACTTTTACCGCGACTGCCCGTTGGGCGGGCGCCAACACCCGCCCACCTCTGCTGCAGCGTTTTGCATTCCCATCGACGAGGAGGACGCGGAGGGGGGTGCACGCGCTCGCCATGTGTGCGTTGTTCCAACAGGCGGCGGATGACGGGGCGGAGTCCTTCGCACGTGCGGCAGCCGCGTACGGGCCGCCCGCGGTGCTTTGTGCGGGAGCGGTGGGCGGCATCGACGTGTCCGCCTACGGCTTCACCGTGGAGCAGCAGCCGGCTTCCGAGGGAGATGGCATTCTCCGCCGGCTCGACGATCTTGCCGCGGAGGTTCACTCCGCGGCCAACCCGCAGGTACATTACACCCACGCATCTTTCCCGCCTCCTGCCGGCGTCGGGCAGGAGGCTTCGGCTCTGGTGTGCGGACCCGCCGCAGCGGTGGCCACACCGGAGGAGCAGGTTCCGGCAGGTGGTGCGGCGGCATCGGCATCCGCCGTGCCGGCCCCTGCTATGCCTGTCTCGCAGGGAGAGGATGTGAAGCCCGCGCCACTGCAATCGGCGCGGGTGACCACCACAGCGGACGCGGACGGTGAGTTCGCTGGGTTCGTTCAGACCGTGAACCACGCCGCCATCGGACAGAGCCCATGGTCCTTGAACTGGAACCACATTACCCCTGACAGCGGGTGGTCTTTCCCCAGGCGCTTTAGGCCTCGACGGATGTCTCGCCACCAAGACTCCTGGTCGGAATCCGAGAGGGAGCTGACGTCGGGTGAGGTTCTCGCTTTCCTTATTGGACGGCGGGCACTCGCGTTCCCTGGGGAGTCGGCGCCACTCGCGGAGACACCTCCCGACCATCTGAGTCATCCGGTGGCTCCGGGCTCCAACCCACCAGGTGCTCCTCTCCCTGGCGAGCATCGTTTGCTGGCGCCATGCCATGCGAAGGCGGCCCCAGCTCGACGTCGATTGCCCCTGAGCCACAGACCCTGCGACTGGACGACTCGCTGGCGCCACGCCACGAAAGCGGACTCGACTCGACGCCGACTGCCTCTGACAAACAGGCCCTGAAGTTGGGCAACTTGCTGGGTGACGACCTTCCACGTCTGGAATGCCAGGCGCCGGAGTTCGCGCTGATGCGCTGACCGGTCCGCTCTGGCCTTCCATGCGACCCACGCAAGCCGCGCGGTTGCGCGCTGACGAGCTAGCAGGGAGACTCTCGCGCGTCGTTGCGCTGAGTCCAGCGCCCAGGTACTCCACTGACGGAGGGCCAATGCAAGCACGGATTGACGTTGCTCCCCTCGCCAATCTGGCTTGAGCCGGATGCGAGCCTCGTGCTCCCTTGACTGGACGACGTCCAGCAGCTCTGAGCGCCGGACATCGTCAAACTCCTCTTCTGCAGGGGAGCTACAGTCACTAGCTCGGTAAATCTCCAAGCGCCCTGGGGCGCTGGTGAGATTCCCTTGCTCACACCCCACGAGGGGAGAGAGGGAGGGCGTTACCGGTTCCGGCACCGGCTCCTGACGGACGAGCCTACTACCCGCACTCCTGCTGGACGCAGGGGGCGGGGAGAAGGGGGCTGCTGAGGGGTTCAGTCCCTTAGCCGAGCGGTCCGAGTCCGACTCTGAGCTGGCGCTCGCCGCCGGTGCCGGAGCTCCGGGCGACGCACGCTTCCGGCGCGCCGGTTGCCGTAGTGTAGAGCTCAATGCGAGCTCGGACACCGGCTCGGCCCCACTGACTCTCGCTGGTGTCGCTAGTGAGGGGGTTCCCGGTGGTGAGGCCCTGGGGGGCTCACCCGACAACCCCGGAGGGGCCCTCAGAGGCGTACACGCCGGTGTAGCCTCGGGGGCTCCACCGCCGTATTGGCGTGCGAGTGCACGCCGCACTCCCGCCCCCCTCTCACCGGAGCGCCAATCCCGGCCGTCCGACCTGCCAGCCGCGCCCCAGAACTCCGAAGAGCCCTGGCCGACTGACAGACCCGCAACGCGAGATCCTGACTGACCGGACCCTCCGGCCGAGCCGGGGGCGGCGCCGGCCCGACCCCTCCCACGACGACCCGACCGACTTTGGAATTCCTCTCCATCCGAATACATTATGCGTGCTATGCGTGCAATCTAACTAATTGGAAGTGCTTTACGCTACGCGCGGCAACCAGCACCCGCCGATCCAGAAATTCACCACTCGTGCGTGAGCACAAGCAGCTTACACCGGCCGAAGCGCGGTAATTCCCGGAAAAGAGGGGACTAGAAGATTAAAGCTCCACCCGGAAACATTATGCGTGTTATGCGTGCAATCTAAGCAACTGGAAGCGCTTACGCTACGCGCGGCAACTAGCACCCGCCGATCCAGAAATTCACCACTCGTGCGCGAGCACAAGCAGCTTACACCGGCCGAAGCGCGGCAATTCCCGGAAAAGAGGGGACTAGAAGACTAAAACTAGAGGCACGCAAGATCTCAAACCGACCCCGAAATTCAGCAAAAGCTACGCAAGATTTAAAAAAATTGCGCAGCGCTTCCGCCGCAAAGGGTCGAAATTGCTGAAAATCCGAGCGATTTGTAATCCTAGGTACCTGCGGAGTGCCGAAATTACGGCTTATGCGTGAGTGCTTATGCGTGCCAAGAGAAGGGCAACGCGCGCACCCAAAAGATTGTCGTCGAGCTGAATTCCTTCACTCCAACGCGGCTCCAAGGGGACCTGGAACCATCAAACACAACCAACGCCGCGGAACGCAAGCACAAGAACAGGCATTCCCGATTTCGTAGAACGTGCTAGGCTAGCTAATTACGCAAGGCAAGGTTGCATTCAATCAGAATTGCGCACAAGATCAAGGAAGCAACGCGGAAAAAACGGACTAATTACCATTTTGTGGGAGTCTACACCCTTGCTTCTCCTCTTCTTTACACTTTCGGACTTATCTATTTCTACTATTAAACGACCGCACGAGGTATGGTTTCGATACTACGGTTGGTCCACTATCCGGAATACGGTTTCGTTATTCTTTCAAGTATGCTTTCAGTGTATGCTTTCATTACACATATACAGCGGTTACAGTTTCTTACTTTTTACGTTACAAATTATTCAGTTCAGTTCTCATCTCCGAAACTGGTTACACTTAGAGTTCTTATACATTCATGAACTCTTTCCATAACTCAACTGTACTGAGTACTCCGTACAACAGGCTAGGCACCTCACATCAACATCATTCTGATCGGTCCTACTGTACTCCGTACTGAGTACTTTTATAGTTGTAGTTGCTTTTTGTACTTAGCCGTTTTTCTTTGCTCTTGTGCTTGCCTCCTAGCACACAAAAGGTCCCTTCTGATAGCATAGCAATTCTAAGGGTCCCCTGACTCATTTTTGCAGGCTTTAAGGGCCACGTGAATGACATGTGCTCTGTTGGAGTACTGGGTCAGCTTTTGCGGGATTTCTTTCCTAGAGAGGTAGTGCCAAGATAAGAGTTTCCATAATTCCTGTTTCCGAGCATGTTGTAGTTCTGGGTAAGTGTTTCTTCCAGAAGTGGTGGTTAACAAAGGCTTCGATAAAACAGCTACGGTGCCTGCTTTTGTGGCAGAAGGACGGTAGACCGTGTTTCAAGAGGCGTTGAATGATAGTATTTGTGAGGCTAGTGTTATTGGAATTTTGGTCGTGTCGGAGTTGCGCTAGAGTGATAGGGAGAATGGTGCTCGGGTCGTGTGCAATCATGGTTTCTCCCACCTGGTTGTTGTCAAGCCAGCCGGTATCAGAAAAGAGTCCTCCAACAAATTCTACACAGGAAGAAGCGGTCTCACCAAGGGTTCCAGAGCCACCACAGATCAGTTGGTTGTTTCATCTCCCCGTCACCTCTACTCCGGCGGCAGATGACATGTGCGGTTTACCGCTCTGGTCGCTTTTGTCCTAAGGTGAGAGTTGTAAGGTGGGCGTCTGGGTTTTGTAGGGCGGCGGCGGTAGTAGGAGAATTTTGTTAAGAATTTTTTATCCTTGGGGGAAATTTCCAGCCCAGTCCAGCTCGCATACCTTCGCGTATGGGCCCATCTAAAAGATGTCTAAAAATGGATATCTCTTCGACCAGTGTGATGAAGTGAGTGAAATATATATATAAGGTGGAACACTAAATATATATATCAGTGCATACGATTTTGGGTCATCCGAAGCCTGGTTCACCAGATTCTGCCACGAGTCGTGTATGGGTGCTCGATAGAACGAATACGTTCCTGCACTACACGTTATGCAATATGTCTTGGAAGACCCCTGCAAATAATGCGGCCAATAAGAAATGTATGAAAGGAGAGAGTCAACACCTTCGGCTATTGCGCCTTAGGCGGTGGAAGCGTAATAAACGTTTTCAGAGATTTAGGAAGAGACTGAATACTTCCAGTACGATTATCTAATAAAGTTCCATCAATAACGAATGGTGTCACTGTAGCATACGGTGGCAGTCCTGATACGTGATGGCACACGACGGTTGAGATGATACATGCATGATATGATTGTAACCCTTGGTCATGAACTGTATGACACGCTACCCTAGGATGGGTACGTGATGGTGTATTGCAACAACGTGTTGCAAAGGCACCGGGTTGATTATCTACATGCATTGCATCCGGAGGATCCGAAATCCTGTATGAACAAGTCGGTAATTATATATACATAAAAGACAAGACAGGAGGCTTAACAACGGCACGTCGTACGAAACGTTTGCAATATTCGATACGACGTGTACAGCCATGGCTTATGAGCTATATATTCTTCCATCAATGCATACAACCCAGTATCATCCGCGTGTGTAAACGAGCAAGCTGCATCCAAAGCTCAGCTCAGGACAACACGGATACAATACACCTACCATACAAAAGTCACAAAGTGTTTGTTAGTGGTCAGTGCGACTATTGCTAGCATATTGCAAGTATAGTATATACATACGCACGTGCGGTGAACGATCCGTTCCTAACGACCACGCACAAGTTCGGCTTCGAGACGATATAATCCAAGGGTACGCGTTATCGACACAGTTGCCTACATGCATGTGTTCATGGCTACTATCCCGAGATCTTTGTGGGAGGACCTAGAACGCTCTAGATCCTCCCACAAGGATCACTTTTTCAATAATTTATTTGGGCGCCCCACGAGCTTTCTACAAGTCAACACCAAGGAATACTTTCCACATGGGACCTATATTAAGTAGTGTGGTGCGTGGTTTGACGAGAATCCGTCATATATACTCCTAGCTAATGCATTTATAGCATGCCCCAACCAAATTTTGAACGGCTACGCTTTTTAAACCTTCAAAACCGGGGTGTCTCTTCAGTGTTCCTACCGTGGGATATGTCACACCGCTCTATACACGAACTTCTATTAACTTCTCTAGCTCATTTTGGCTTTGCAGGCTTTCGCTACCAAGTGCAGCCCATCCAACGGTGAGACTCTGCATACTTCACTAAGGCACGATACTTTTACCCGCCTTGATGTGCAACGGTGGGGCGGACCTGGCATCGGGTGTTAAAGGCCGTGCGTTGTTTCAAGGCCTGAGTGGATATGCGGCTAGGCATAATGTCCCTTGAGTAGTGCATGGTCACTCTTCTCGGAGCGTACAGAGCCGTGGTGCGCGGAGAGCAATCAACGTCGCCCGCGCGCACCACGCACAAGGCACCTTCACCACTGCAAACTTGATTGCTCAAGAGGGCCTATCCCTATTGTATATCTAACCGCCTGCTTATGGACACGTGTCGCCCGTCAGGTGATGCATCCTGTTCACATTTGTCACCATCGCCGCATCTGTGCTGT
>LGRX02016033.1:0-20912 GCA_001247695.2 Cymbomonas tetramitiformis | reverse complement strand
TCCCGGCTCCCCGCGGGCCTTCGGCCCATCGAATCTTCCCCCTCCCTCACCCTTTATCCCAGCTCCCCAAGGGCCTTCGGCCCGCAATTTTCCCTCTCCCTTCCACCTTTTCCCCGGCTCCCCGCAAGGCTTAGGCCCGCAATTTTCCCTCTCCCCCGGTCCCCCTTTTTCCCAGCTCCCCGCGGGCCTTCGGCCCGCAATTTATTCCCTCCTCCCCTTTCCCAGGCTCCCCACGGGCCTTCCGGCCTGCAATTTTCCCACTCTCCTCCCCCCTTCCCCGGCTCCCCACGGGCCTTCGGCCCTGGTTCCCCCTCCCTCACCCTTCATCCCGGCTCCCCGCGGGTGCTGACCCCTGATTTCCCTCCCCCCCCGTTCCCGGCTCCCCACGGGCCTTCGGGCCGCAATTTCCCTCCCTTGACCTTTCTCCCGGCTCCCCACGGGCCTTCGGCCCACCGAATTTTCCTCCTCCCTCACCCTTTATCCCAACTCCCCACGGGCCTTCGGCCCACCGTCTGTCAGCGTCTGCTAAAATAGAGACAAAGCCAACCAAAGAAATTTCTGAAAGTGGTAAAAAAATTAAGTTTTTTTTAACCAAAATTCCGAAAATTTTCGAAACCCCCAAAAGGCATGAAATTCATAAAAAACATAAAAAAATCGTCGGGGTTCATGGATGAACCCCAAAAAATACATTTCATGAAATCAGGCGTAAACGGTATAATTTTGCTATCGATTCTCGGAAATCTTTTTGAAGCTCAATTATGCGGCAAATATTGTACAAGTTTAATTTAAAATTTATGTTGTCCTAGAACAAAAATCCCCAAAAATCTTCCTTAATTCAGGCTGAAAAGATGATTTTTTTGGTAAAATTTAGGAATATTTCCTAAACCCTAAAACTGCCGGAAAATCAAATAAAATTACATTGAACTCGGGAAAATCTTAAACCCTAGATTCGGTAAAATTTTCTATTTTTTTAGGGCCTCCCATTGTAAAACTCCCCAACTCCCAAAACTCCCAAACTCCCCAAATGTGTAGAATGGGGCCTCAGATTCTGCAGCTCTGCTGGTCATGGCTTCATCGCGTCAACGTGTACGCATGTCCGCCGTGAAATCCGTACTCAACTTACTTCGACAACGACATTTTACCTCTGGCAACACTCGGGTGGTGTCTGGTGGTGCTTGCGCACCAGACATGAACCTCGACGCCAACGTTTCCATCGTCGACAGCAAGCGCTCTGACTCCAACGATTTCATCGCTCCGCTTCCCTCGCCTTCGCCTTACACGCCCCCTAGTCGCCACCTGGTGGTTTCTGGTGGTGCTATCGCACTGACTTCGCCCCTCGCCATCGTCCCTTTTGGGTTTCTTCCCATGTACTCAATCACGTCCCCTCTCCGCATTTTTCACTTTCCACCTCCCTACCCCCTCTCCATCGACGCATTCGCTATGGTGGTGCCTGGCCGCTTTTGGCTCTGGCACCGTACAGGGATTGGTTGACCATCACCTTGGTGGCACTCGACACCCTCCACCATCGAGGGCACCACCGCCGCCGAAATTCATCCCCACCAAGAATTAGAACAGACATCGGCAGTTTTGTGTTGTGACCTAGCAAGCCTAGACATGCAATTGTTGCTTAGCCATCGCCCACGCGGGGATCCGCCACTAGATGGACTGAAAAAGGTCCCATTGGGCCGAGTAACATTTGTGTACTAGCTAGGACCTAGGGTGAATTGCTGCATCCTGCCTGTGACCTCACACCTTCGGGGTGAGGTGGTGCCATGAAGGGGGTGACTTTGTGTCACTGACAGTCACCTCCCTTTCTGTGTCACCCCTCACTGCGAGTGTCACTTGCAGTCTGTCACTTGCTCTCCGACTGACAATCCGACACACACAAAACCCTGATGAGTAATTGTGTTATCAAATTGCCTTAGCCGTTTTGCCCGTTCCTGACTGTTTCCTGAAGCTGTGAATATATATCTTAACTATATATATATCACACTCTTCGTGAGTATGCACTTGTGAGGGCTGAAGAGGTGGGGGTAAAATTAATTCAAATTAAATAAAAAAGCCAGTCCTACCACAAGGACCGAGATGTTTCTCACGCTAGCTACCTCCACGAAGGTCCTGTGAAAATTCGGAGACCCATGTTGTCAAGTTCGCGAGCTGCTCTTTCTGCAGTGTCTTGTCAAAAAAATGATCGGAGGTCATCTTCGCCCTCAAAATATCGGTTGAAGTTGCCTGGGTATACGAAATCCGAAAATATCACTCTGGTGTGGTTGGAATTTAGTAATTTTTAACGCTACCCATGCTTAATGTTGATAACGTAGCACGAAATTGCGACATTGTTTAGGCAAGCCGGCAAAGGGGTACCCAGTTTAGGTCCCAATGAGACTACAATCCGGAAGATAGGCACTAGGAGCATCAAGAGGATGATTAAAAAAAACTCCCGCGCGTCCGGTCCTTGTGATAGGACTGAACGAGATTCCAGTCCTATCACAAGGACTGTCGGGCAGTAGCCATTACTATTCTTCGAATTCTCTTATCAATGACAGCGCGGCAGCAACTCGCTCGATGAGTACGGCTGGCTGGCCCAAAAAAATCCCTGTTTTCTTAAATATGGGCGATTACTGTATCCCTGCCGGTGTGACTTGCGGATGGTGCCTCGTGAGCCTCCCTCAACACTAGCTCCCGCAAGGGCGAGTCCGGGGCCAGTACCACCAGATAGCGCCCTTCCGCCACTCTCCAGATGATGTCGCTTACCAGCCGGAAGTGCTCTGTGCGAAGGATGGTGCTGGGTGCTTAACAACTCCTGTTTCAGGGTTCTGAGTGAGGTATTCACTGCGCTTGTGCTCTGCCCTCAGCGCTCGCAAGAACACCCCTGGCTCCACTCTCCCCGTCTTATCCCTGACCATATACAACCATCGCTGCTGCTCCATAGAGTGTAACTGCTGGTTGCGCTGAGGGTCTCTCGCGTGTGACCAGCTTGCTGGGTGGCTTCTGCGGCTTGACTATCACCACTAACACTGGCCATGGGACTGGAAGCTCCTGCAGAGTCGAGCGATGACCCCTCTCTTCCCCAGGTGAGGTAAACAGCCTGTTGGGCTCACCGTGCTCGTTCGCCCTTGGAATGACCTCAACGATCTTCAGGCCGAACTCGCGTAGCAACGGTCGCCACGCGACTCGCCTGAGGGAAGTCTGGCAACAAGAACAAGGCAGCTGTGTGACACGGGTCCTGCTTCGCCTCGGATGCATAATGTCTCAGAATGTCATCGATGCTCACGTTAGGGTCTGAAAAGGGAGGGTTGCACCAGGCGATACGACCCCTCCACTGCTCGTTCAGGCAGTCAGTCCAGAAGGTGCTCACCTGCCGATTCTGGCCCATAGCGTCACACCATGAGTCTACCTGGAACGGCCCACCCAGCTGCACCCGAGAGTACTTGCTCTGCAACCTAGCGAACTCCGAGGAGATCAGCTTCCAGTCCTGCTTGTCCACCAGTGGTTCTCCAGGTTGGATTCTCGGACTTGATTGCTGGCGCTCTGCTGCTGCTGCTGCTGTCGTTGTTTGCTGCTTGGCTGCTGCTGTTGGTTGCTGCTGCACTGTTGCTGTTGGCTGCTGCTGCTCTGCTGCCGGCTGCTGCTCTGCTGCCTGCGTTCGCTGTGCTGCTGGCTGTTGTTGTTGCTTCTGAGCTGTTGCTACGGGCGACTGTGCTGGGGGTGTCTCTGACAGGGCAACTTCTGCGTCTAAGGGAGACGCTGGGTCATCGCCTGTTGTTGGCTGCTTTGCTGCTACCGCTCGTTGCGCTCTCGTAGTTACGCCTGCGAAAGCAGAGGCTGCTGCCATTGTGGCCAATGTGT
Organism: Cymbomonas tetramitiformis; assembly: GCA_001247695.2. Taxonomy (NCBI): domain Eukaryota; kingdom Viridiplantae; phylum Chlorophyta; class Pyramimonadophyceae; order Pyramimonadales; family Pyramimonadaceae; genus Cymbomonas; species Cymbomonas tetramitiformis. Next base: position 17,063 of record LGRX02016033.1, on the reverse strand, counting down.
CCATGACGTCGCGCCACAGGTCGGGAGTCTCTGCCCACCACAGTCCATTGAGCTGCGTCAGCTTCCCTGTCACTACTGGCGGGCTCACTGGTGGGTGTTCCGTGTCCTCCTCCTCTGATGAGCTGAACCCCGCATCCAGTGGAGAGCTGGGGTCCTCCTTCTCCATCTTCGTCTCCTTCACCGCTGCATTCACCTCAGCTCCGGCCTTGGGTACTTCCACTGGTTTCCCCTTTGCACCTGCAGCTCGCCTCCCTTCTTCAGCTGTCACTGGTTGGTCGGTGCTCAGGTCCACGTACCCTGCTTCATTGAGCCCTTCTCTTGCAGAGGTCTGCACGTAGTCTGGTCTGTGAGACGCAGCGCCCGGCACCACCAGTGTACGCCCTGGCACATGCTCCATAGCGTGCACGCCCACCTCCACCAGGTCCTCGTACCACCTAGTGCTGGAATTGCCACATCGACGGTTAGCGTGAGCTGCCGTTGATCTGGAATTCAGTATTGTCACCTCGGTGTCGCAAGTGCGTCGAGTGACACGTCACACCCATCTCGTACAGAATAACATATATTCCTTGTAATGTTATTCACTTGAGCTTTTGTCTATCTCCGCGTTCCGTCTTGGCTGCGGTCTCCTTACAGGCTGCTGAGCCATTTCCAGTATACTTCCGGTTTCTTTTCAGGGGCCTCAGGGGCTTTGGCACCAAGCGCTGTGAAGATCTCAAAGTGCTTCCCTTCAGTGAGTGGCTTGCCAGCAGCAATTGCCAGAGCCACCTGCAGGCACGCCTCTATCTCCTCCGGGTCCGGCGCATCCATGTGCCCGTATACCTTGTACCCGGCCGCTGGACCCTTGTACCGGATGTGAAAACCGTCGGTCGGGGAAGTCCTGGGTGACCTTCCACTTCCAGCGACCGGGCCCTTCCGAGTTATTTTTCAAATACGATAACCGGTTGGTTATGTATATTTTCACCATGCGCAAGGGCACCTGCGGGTGGCGGGATTGGATATGCTTGGAGATTTTGGCGTGGTTGGCCGCCCCAATGACGGCGACCGTCCCAGGGGGTAGCAGGCCTTTTTCCTGCCAGTCGTCGATTACCTCCCGGGCGTCTTCCTTCATATCACTTAACTCCTATGCTGGTATTTACCCCGGAAACGGGGTAAGATTAATTGACATATTCCTTGAATTTTAGCCCCATAATACCCCTCTAGGGACCCCCAATGGCCTTGGTGGGTATGTCGAATGGACCGCATGAGAACCACCGCCAAATATATGTAGGGTCTTTCAGCGAAAACAATGGTATGACAAAGTTCGAATGGTATGTCGACCAAAGAGGTAATGAAACCCATGCTAGCATAGGAGTTAAGACTTGGGCGCCCGGATCCACCACCAACCGCTCTGTATTCGCGGCCTGCGCAGCCTCTGCAGGTTTGGCTGCACCCCCTGCCCCGGCAGCCCCTGCAAGCAGCAGCATTTGCTGCTGCATGCTCTGCATCTGCTGAAACATCTGCTGCATGGTCGTGTTTGACGCGGTCGCCTCGACCAAGCTGGTTTGGCGACGCGTCGGTGTCGAGGGAGTGGGGGCGGTGGGTGGTGATTTCGGGTTCTGTGTGCGTTGTCTTGTGGGCTGAACTCGTCTGGCCATGTTGGGAACTTACGAAACAAAAAAACGAGGATGTTCGTTTGCTGGAGGACTGTGGGCGTTTGTGGGCGTTTTGGCGGCGATGGGATGAAAACGGTACTCACGGGCGTGGACAGCGCTGACTTCGTGGCGTTCATCCGTACAGTACGGGCATGAACGTATGCACGTTTGACCGTTGAGCTGGTGTATGAGACAGCGTCGTCCATGGGCGATTTTGAAAATGCATGTCTCAATTTCTTTTTTCTCTTTCAAATTGGTATCAGAGTCCTCTCTGTAGGGAAACGCGGTTTTATGAATATAATTTTTGCCGTGCGGCGGATTTCCATCATCGTGGGTGCATGGCCAAGTGGTCAAATGTTGGTAAGCCGAACGCGTTCCTCGCGAGGGTGAGGGGTTCGAATCCCCTTGGAGGCATGGGCATCCACGATACCCCTTGTGTTCTAGCGTACAGTAAAGACCCACCTATAAGAAAACCCACCTATAAGAAACCAGCCGCTGGATTTTTCAGAAAATTTTAAGAAAGTGTCGGGATTTAGAAAGTCCCTAGCCGCTAGGATTTGAGCAAAATTATGGCACGATTTAAGAAAATACACGCTAGATTTCTACAGGCAAGTGTGTATTTTTGTTAATTTTAAGAAAGTCGGCATAGTGCATTCATGTGAAATTTACAAAAATACCCAGGGATCGGATTTCGTTTAATTTTCCGTAATAAACGAAGAATAAACGAACGCTTAACAAGCGGGGGGCTTAGTAAGCACCCTCCCCTTTTGGCATTTGTAATAAACGATTTTCAATAGCATCAAACGTTATAATGTGTACATGGGAAAATTAACTGGCAATCACGAATTCACGATGCATTATTAGTTTATTTCAAATTTACACACACTTTTCAACGTCCGGCAAACGCGTCTGCAAAATTTTCGCCGCCTTATGTCAATTTTATTTTGATAAATATTATGGATATTCAGCGGCTTATTTTTGTTTTTATGATACTCACGTGGTATCTTTGACGCCTTTTGAGACGAGCGGAGCTCAGTATGTCGAAATACGGCCGGAAATCTTCGGCTGCTGAGCCGCTACTTACGAGTCTTGAAGTCCATCTCAAACAAATAATGAGTAGCGCCTCAACAGCGCTGCGCTTACTGAAAGTAACAGAAAGGAATTTTACCGCACTGCAACAGGTGGAGGCAGACGCAGCAGCGGAATCATGTCTTACAAATCTCACAGACTCGCAAGTAGTGACAAAAAATCTGCTCGAGGCAGTTAGGCTAGTAGGCGCCAACGCAGTTGCGACTGTAGCCACGGCAGAACGTGCCATCATCTCAGAGAAGAAAAGTAATCAAAGAGGGCGCGACAACACCCCACTAGGAACCGCATCTCAGCAGGGTCCTAGCGCGAAAACAGTTAGACGGAAAATATTACGGAACGCAAATAGAGTGGCGAGACAATCTGTAAATAGTGGCACAGAGCAGCCTGCGAGGACGAAACCAACGGAATCTCCACCTGAAGCCATGGCTACTGCAGACACAACAACTGCAAATCTACGGACGCATCGGGAAACAACGAAACAGGCACACAGTGTCGCCATCCCAAGTGACCGTGGTGACAGGATCCTTTTGGAGAATCACAAACGCCTACAGACACGCAAACGCTCAGAGCCACTGCCTACAGCTTCGAAACCACCTGACAAATCAAAAAAGCGCCCAGGGTCTCAGAGGCTAAATACGTACAAGTCAATCCTGCAGAGTCCCACACCTAGCTAGCTCGACAGCTGGCATCGAAAGACGCCCCCTTCTCTCAGTAATTGACACTAGTTCACAATAGCCTAAAAGGTGTGATAAGGTTCACAATAGCCTATAAGGTGTGATAAAGTTCGCAATAGCCTATAAGGTGTGATGAGGTATTAACATCCCGGCGGAGAAGAACAGGGAAGAGCGCCGCGCACGAGACCCACTTTTCCTGAAAAGGTTTTTATAGCTGGATCTCTTGCAGCGGGCTGCAGTGGGGAAAGTAAGAAAATCCTCAGCGGCATCATCGGACTCTGCACCGATAAATAAATAAGCAGGGGGGGCAAGACTGCCGGAAACAGATCGACAAATAGAATCCTTTGCCCACACAAAAGAGGCAGCAGCCGGATCGGAGTGGGAGCAACTGCTGCTCATGTAATAGAAGCATCCTTCCCCATCTTAGTGCTAACTAGTGATAAACTAGCAATTCGACTGCACACACGTAGCCATAGGAGAAGTAATTTACTTATCTGCACCTCTGGTAACTTGTCTAGGCCCAGAGTAGGGCCTGGGAAATTAATTTACTCACACGCCCAACAGGGCGTGGTTTTTTCTTTTTCTTTTTTCTTTTCTTATTTCAAATTTGAAATATCACGTTCCACAGACACGAGCAGGCTCAGGGATCCCGGCTTTCGTAACCCCCAACTCAGCCACCAAATCTGCTCCCTCAAACTCCAAGACATCTGGCGAACAATCCATGCTCTCATGTTTTTCATCTGAAACACTTTCCCCTACTGGCCCAGATATAGTTGAAGACAGAAGTGCGCGCTTTTGTGCGGAATACTCGGTTGCGTCGAGGATCTCTTCCTCCAAAAACTGTCTTAACTCCTTCAGCTCATCGCAAACTGACTCACTGAAATTGTATACATATATACCAGATTGCTTCCCAAGCAGTTTCGTCTTCGCATTCTTAAAATCTGTCGCAGTGATTATGTCGTCACTAGCAGCTTGTTTTAGACGCCGTAATTGACTTTTGACTGTCGGGTCCATGGTTCGTCCGTTTGAAAGCTTTGTCTCGGGGTGAAAACACCTGAACATTTTAAGAAAGCGACCGCTACTTTTTGCTGAATCGTGAAACCGTAGAAGGCTTGTTTAAGAAAATCGGACGCTGGATGATTCACATACGAAATCTGCACCGCGATTAAGAAAAAATCAATGTTTTGGAGCCATCCGATTAGGCAGAATCTGTGCCAAATCTAGAAATTGAACGTCGCTACCTGTGAAACGGAGCCCCTCGATATTAAGAAGCCAGCCGCTACCCCCACAGCCCTGTTTTCTTATAGGTGGGTCTTTACTGTATGAGGCGATTGCCGCCAAGGACGCCGCTAATTCACAAGGGGCGTCGTGGGTGCCCACCCACGCCTTCATGCCGTTTTAAGTTTCTGTAACTCATGGAGACCGTCCGATTAAGACGGGGGGGTTCATGTGGACCGTCGATTGCACTGTCCGCTGGGAAACAATCCCACTAAGTGCCTGTTCTGGGGTAAATCGCAAGTAGCGAGAGGGCGCCTAACCCCCCTCTCACTTTGCTTTTTTTTTTTGTCCCCACGCTCCGATTTTAGCCCTCCATCGACCTTTTTAAGGGGTATTTTGTTTTTTGCCATTTTTTCGCTAAGTATTTCTACCCAAATGTCCACACGTGTGGTAAAATGTGCTGTCCGTACGCTGTCCATACGGTTTTTATGTTTTTATTTTCCATGAGGTCAGTTTTCTTTTGCGTCCGTGCGTGTAAAAAAACCGTCCATGGGACATGAATCATACGGACAGTCAAGGCTAACTCGGATGGACAGCGTATGGACTGCTAACTGACGTTTCCACGCGTGTGGACAGTTTTCAACAAAAAACGTACAAACACTACAAAGTCGTACGAAAACACGTAATGCACCGTGTGCTTTTGCTATCCATCCATGCGGACTGCTCAAAATGTGTTGATATTTCCAACCACATGGACAGACCGTCCATGGGACATGCAGACGTACGAAAATGTGCCAATTTATACGAAAATTCGTACGGAACCCACATGGACAGCTAACTGACGTTTCCACGCGTGTGGACAACCGATCTCATGGAACCGTATGGACTAGAATGCGTGCGGCATCCACACGGACAACACATAGCGTCCATCCATAATCTAACGTGTGGACGACGAGTTTACAACCTTTGACGTAAGTGTTGGTGCATGCGCGCAGATGTGACATGGAACGTATGAACATCGTTGTCCATACGCTGGAAACCTAAGCCGGGCGTACGGACACCGTACGGACGACGCACGGACGACCGAATATGCCATTTTGTCCCTGCGTTGAATGCAATGGTGAAAGGTGGTTCTCCAGTAAGCAAACTCTCCGGCACGTGCGTGCCAATGGACTTCATGGTGATCGATCGCCGTCACCAGAGCGACAACAAGATGAGGAGGAGACACAAGAACACAGTGATGAGGAGGAATTCCCAGAAGATGTTGCCATCCACGAGGCAGCAAATGCGACGATCGAAAAAATCAATCGGCTCTTCTTGGGACCTCAAGAGGACCCAAGCGCAGAGGTAGGTCCTCCTTATCAGCTAAGTCAGCAATTCAGCATTCATCACATTCATGTGTTCTTTGAGGATGTGTGTGTGTGTGTGTGTGTGCAGGAAAGTGTAGAAAACGTCCAAGCGTCCGCTAACGTTGTGGCGAACAATTTCGTGTTGGATCTTCTCGTCTCCCACAACCACCACAACAGCTCGCAGGCCTACTTCGATGCGATTCTGAACATTCTGCGTGTTCACTACATCGACAAAGTAGCCGATAGTGCACACACTCTCATCGCAGAGGTTCCATCTACATATGCACAAGTATTGCAGAAGTGTAAGGAGATGTTCAAGGGATGCAACGAAGTGGACGTTTGCCCCGAGTGCTCCGAATTCTTTCAGGACGAGCACGCCAACTGCGACAAGTGTCCGAAATGCCTGGAACCGAGATACGAGGACGGAAAGACGGTGAACGGGGTATACATTCCAGGTCGAGCTCGCTGTATTTTTCGATGGTCGGTGGCCGCTCGAAACGCTGTTCACCGTATTCTTCCTGACGCCGGAGTTAGCCATGCTAGCGCGTACGTGGTGGAAAGAAGGCATGTTGGACAAAGAACCCTGAGCGGAGGTACATGGTATACTCGGTGAGTTTACTCCGAAATTTCAATCCATGACTGTGTACACCGCATGGACGTAAGGGCTGTACGTCGTCCGTAGGTACGATTGGCATCGTCCGCCCGTGTGGACAAAACAAGTGCGGAATTCGTATGTCGTATTTCCCACTGCTCGTGCAAGCTCGTCCATGTAGGTGAACACCATATGGATGGTATGCACGTACGCCGTCCGTACGCACGGACAATGTTACCCACCCATGTGAACAATTTAATTGCGGAAATCTTAGGTCTCATTTCCCAGAGCTCGTGCAAACCTGCCCATGACTGTGAACACCGCATGGACAATTCGTTCGTTCGTTGTCCGTACGTGTGTACGTAGTTATCCACCCGTGTGGACAGTGAGTGTAAGGAATTCTTATGTATCGTTTCCCAATGCTCGTGCAGACTCGCCAGGATTTCTCAACTTCGTTCGCAACAAGTGGGACATATTTAAAGACCCGAGGAACATTGCCATTATGGCGTGTGCAGATGGCGTCCAATCCTTCAACGACGGCATTCGCACGGTGACTCCGCTGTGTTTTACGATTGTCAACTTCCCGGGAGAAATTCGCTGCAAACGAGCATACGTGATGACTTGGGGAATCTGGGATGGAAAACCGAAAGTCAGCAGCAAGTTCTACGACATGTTCACCTTGGAGGTTAACAGACTGACTAACGGCGTACGCATGTTCGATGTGATTACCAACACGGTTATCACGTTCAAGCTCGTGCTGTACAAAATGCTCGAAGACTACGTTGGCTTGAGCGACGCGGCGAGACGATTCGGAGCTAATTCGTACTTATTAGCTTGCCTGAAATGCTGGATCCGGGGTACCGAGAAATCTACAACTGGTCTAACGAAAATCATATATTCCTCACTACACCAAGGACTGCAACATTAACCAGGTAAACGCATGACCCCGTCGCTTGTCCCCTTTCCTTCTTCGGCCGTACGTACGGAGTATGTGTGCCCACCGTGTGGACACCCCACGGACAGCTCGTGGATTTTAGCTTAAATTATGCGTTAAAGAACACCCTGTCCGGGCTTGTGGATACCGGCGTCCACACGCGTGGACGCCGGAGTCCGATGTGTTCCGTACGCGTGATTCGCCGTCTAAGCGTGTCGTGTTGATTTTCGCCGTCATTGAGCAGGTGAACCAATCCCTCTTCGCACCAACAGCGAAGTCCGTGAAACCCAACAGCTCCACGCCAAGATAAACAGAAAGGGACGAGTGCCTAAACAAATCGTCGAGGAATTCATGAAGCAGAGCGGGGTTAAGGAACCATGCCCGATGTCAATCATTCCTGATTTTGACGTTGTACGGGACTACCTTCTCGACCTGATGCACTTCTTGTACAACCTGATTCACGGCGTCCACTGCGTGATTTTTGGTGATGGTTGGGGACCGAACACACGCAACTATGCGCGGAAGATGAAGGTCCGTCCATCGATCGTGGGTTATCGCACCCCCACCCAGAAACGATGTAAACGATCGAAGATCTGCTGCGAAGCGACTGGCAGGTAAGCTTGTAGGTCGTTTGCGAGTTTCTGCTGTTCCATACGGGTGAACACCGTGTTGCCGCCGGACGGACGGCCCATGTAACCGTACGGACGACGTATGGACCATCCACTGTATGCCTAACAATGTAAAGTCTTTGCAGACAAACCATCACCGTGGGGACTGTCACCGATCGCAAAGACCGGTGCAATCAAGTGGGTACGAGGTCTGAAGCTCGCGACAAATACAGTAATCACTCACCTTTAAGAAAACAGGAAATTCACGCCAGCGTATTTTTACATAGAGTTATTGAATATGGGTGCGATGTATTAAATATGAGGGAGTTTGGAAAAACGCTGGCTGTTTCCTTAACGTCGACTTTCCTTAACGGTGAGTGATTACTGTATGGGACCTCTAGCTAAGAAACTTGTGCAGGAAAAGTACAAGAACCCGAAAAAGGTGCGGAAGATGAAGGCCGCGGAGCTGGTGGTATCCCTCACTTCTGGGATACTGGGCGTTATCGCATCCTGGCAAAATGCTGACGGGCAAGTTCTCCGACCACAATACGCGAGGTTCGTCGGTGAATTTTCGGTGGTGATTCGAGAATTAACCGCCCCCTCAATTCATCCAGAGGTACGTTAAGCCTAATCAACCCGTGTGCTTCCGTGTGGATATTCTCGGACACCGTACGGACGCCGCACGGACGGCGTATGAAGCCGTTGTCCATCCGGGTGTTCCTCCACCATTCACACTTGGCATGTCCTGGTTCGAGATTAAGGTTGCCTCTCATTTTGCCTTTCAGGAAATGAACAAGCTGCAGAGCCGAGTCATGCAGTTGAGAGATGAGATGGAGCGGAACAACTCCCCTGAGGCGTTGGTGATTATGTCGCATTTTCTCGTGCACATTGTCGACCAGCTGAAGGACAACGGCCCTGCACGGGAAATCTGGATGTATGTCTTCGAAGACTATTTCGGGTTGTTGAAGCTGTCCATCAAGACCCGCTCACAACCCGTCGCCAGCATGATGAAAGGACTGGAGTTGCGGCGAACGGTTTCCATGGTTGCTGGCATCAAGCGAATGCATCGAAGTGGTCGAGCTCCCCAGTATCGACCTCCTGCAAAGCAGAACATCTTTACAACGAAATCAAGCACTGTGCGGCCAACCGCTGGTGAGCACATCCCTAAGTATCATGTGTGCCATGCATGTTAGTCTTTCCATGCGTGTGGATGCTTTTTAAGTACGTGTGCACGAAGTCGTTCACACGTGTGGCCAGCGATCCATACGCACGGACGGTACTTTACTATTGTCCGTTTGGTCAATACCACCTGTCCAAGCGCGTGGACGAAGAGCCCACCGTGCGGACGACGCCGTCCACACGTGTGGAATACCTGTCCGTACGTACGGATGGGTTTTCATTATTGTCCGTTTTTTTTTGCTCTTCAGTCTTCTTATGAGACAACTAATTCACTTGCGCGGCGTCAATCGCAACAGGTGACAGAGAAAAGGTTCAAGTCTACCTTCGTACCGAGTTCCCCGAGTACGACACTCTGTGCAAAAAGTTCGACGACACACTCGACTCATTCAACAGGTACCAACTTATGTGCATGTCTGTAAATTGTGCGAACGCCATGTGGACGGCGTACGGACGGCGTACGGTCACCGTATGACAACGTACGGAACATTGAGTCCACCCGTGTGTACTTGCGAATGCAGGAACGTTGGACAACGGAATCGTCGCAACCGACGGGCGGGTCGTCGAAGGCCGATGACGAATGACGTGGTTCCGGTGTTTCTACAACCAGACACGTGGAGAAGGTGCCCAAGAACTTTGCAGATTCAGCCTTTCACCGAGGAGGAGCAGACCTTCGCCTTAGCTGGGATCGCCCCGTGGACGGAGTATCCTAGCATCAAGATTGGGCGTGAAGATTTCCGAGTGCACGACAGCGACATTGGTTTGGCGAGTTGTCAACGGTATTTCAAGAGCATCTTTCGAAGTCCAGGAGTGCCAACTCCAGCTCAACTTCTTACAGGCGAGATACCGGACGATGACGTTGAAGATAGGTATGGGGAAATCATGAAGATCGTCAAGCTTGATCTTCCCGGTCACGAGATCTTTCTGTTGAAGGCCCGTTGGTACCCAAAGGCGGCTGCGCTTGCGGACGATATCAGCAAGAACATTTACCTGCGCAAAGACATGCCATGGGACGTGTCTCAGCCATTCGTTCGCGCAAACAGCATTGAGAATCAAGTGGTAATTCAGGATGTTCCTTTCATGCCGGCTTGGCTTGCCCGGTACAAAGGAAATGTTGTCCCTTTGGCCATTCGACGACGAACTGATTGCTTGCAAGTTGTGTTGGATCGCAAGGCGGATTTCTTCCGTGAAATCGATGATAACAGTAGTAGCGAGGATGACCGTAGTAGTTTATCTGATTCAGATGATTGCGGATGATACACGATGTATTATACATGTAAATAAACCGTATGTGCGCGGACACCTGTATTCACACGCATGATTCCGCTAATCCTTGCGGGTAAACCCTTATCCACACGCGCGGGTGTATGTGTCCACACGCGTGTTTCAACAAACTCCAATTTTGACGTCCATACGTATGGATTGGCGAATTCCGATCGTCCATACGTCTGTCCACACGTCGTCCGTACGCATGGGTTCGTTCGTTGACACGCCCCCATGGTGCCCATATATGGCTGATGAAGGGGCAAGCAACGCTCGGGCACACCTAGGCCCGGGTGCAATGGCTGTCCACACGTGCGGACAAGCGCAAACGAGTGGCACGGCACGGGCCTCACACTGTCCATACGCCCGTCCACACGTCGTCCGTACGCGTCGGTACGACCCAGGGACACGCCCCCATGGTGTCCATGTGGCTGATGAAGGGGAAGGAAATGCTCGGGTACACCCAGGCCCGGGTGCAATGGCTGTCCACACGTGCGGACAAGCGCAAACGAGTGGCACGGCACGGGCCTCACACTGTCCATACGCCCGTCCACACGTCGTCCGTACGCATCAGTACGTCCAGGGACACGTCCACATGGTGTCCACATGGCTGAGGAGGGGGCAAGCAGTGCTCGGGTACACCCAGGCCCGGGTGCAATGGCTGTCCACACGTGCGGACAAGCGCAAAAGAGTGGCACGGCACGGGCCTCACACTGTCCATACGCCCGTCCACACGTCGTCCGTACGCGTCAGTACGGTCCAGGGACACGTCCCCATGGTGTCCATATGGCCGAGGAGGGGTAGAAGCGGCATTTCTCGCATCCCGCACGTGTGGACAACATTTTCCAGTGGTTCATGCGTATGGACGGCACCTATCCATACGGTCGGGCAGTGTACGGAGCGTCCACACGCGTAATAAAATCAGGTAAACTAGCATACGTCGTCCACACGGAGGCGCACGTATGGACGACGTCTGGATTTATCGTATGGACACCGTATGACCATCACTTTTACAAATTAGACAATTTCACACGTGTGGATTTAGCAAAAAAAGCGTCCATAGGGTGTCCGTACGCCGTCCACGCGTCGGACGGACGGTTTTCCACGTGTGCGGACAGGCCAATAATTTGTAGGGTGTGGGGACATCTCCCCGGGCACGCGCCTGTGGTGGGTTGTTGGTGATGCCGGTGGGTCGGGAGTTGCGTGTTAAGAGGGCTGTTAGCACTCTCTACGCGCCCCCAGACCTGCGGTGGGAAGTGGCATGTTGCCGATTGGTTGGGAGTTGCGAGTTAAGAGGGCTGTTAGCACTCCCTACGCGCTCCCGGACCCGTGGCGTCACAGAGGTACAGTGTGGGCTGCGGTGTGTATGTTAGTCACTTGGGTTAGTGCGCAGTCTGTTGGTGACGGCTGCGATGTGGGGACAGCTCCCTGGACACGCGCCTGATCCTTAGGGGCTCCATGTGATCGTGGGCGGTACCGTATGGACGACGGTGGGTATGGTGGCAAGGCGCCCGGTTGTAGAAGGTTGGGATGTTCTATATGTGGGGGCACCTCCCCGGGCACGAGCCTGTAACCCGAGGTATGTGTTGATGGCGACAAAAAATCATGATGTCGAAAAATAAATAAGAGGGTACCGCCGTGTGAGAAGTCATGGCCAGTCCAGACACTGACACTGAAATATGCGACGGTTCACATATAATACTCAGTGCATAGCATGCGTACAGTGATGTGGAACACGTGTGATTGTGATAGTATACGATGGCTGCCACAGTGCCACATGTGACATGTTCATATGCATTAGCGATCCGATGACAGTCAAGGAATGGATTTCTGCAGCAAGACTATTTGAACACGAGCGGCCTGTGAGCTCTTCCTATTGTGCACTGACTTTCATCCCATTATAACCGAATTGTGCATATGAAGGATAAAATAACAACATAGAAGACTATTCACATAGCACCCTCAACCTTTTTAGTGAACGGCGGCACACATCGATCAATTTACAGTCCCGGATTTCTCCGGACCAATGTATTACAGAATGTATCCGAGTTGAGAATAGCATTGCGCCATACGCTTAATATGCGGGGTTATCATACCGTAATACATCATATTTTCCCGAGCGATTTTAGCCGTAGCACATATTTCGACCGGGCTGTCATATTTTGCCACATAATCGTGCACGCCGAATCTCTCTTGTCGGCGTCGTCTCGAGGTCCGCAACTGTTCCATGAATGCTCCGCGACTGCACCGTGACGGATAGCATTTTTTTCGTTTACCAGTCTTGGAAAGGGTTACGCATCAGTCATGGCATATCTATACAGAGGTATCAGAAACTTTATTGTAAGCAGGTTCACATTTCACGATATAAATGTCAAATGGACAGCAAACAAACAAACATGGCATATCTGATCGGGGGCGGACGATCGAAACTGGTTAATATCCGTTATACCCAAACCTCAAAGCCCCTCGAGAATTATACGAGCTTGGTCCCAATTCTTGCAGCGAGACACATAGAAAAAAATATACGAACGCTCGATTTTGAACGTTGTCGGTTGGCCACCCTCGCCGATAATGAAACTTGGATCCCATAGTTGTCTCCAAATGCACTAATCGCAAACATATTACCATGCCCACTTCCGCGACTCAGATATGATCCTTGTAGTGGTGCGTTGGAGTTCCGGTCGACAATGCATGTTGTAACCTTGACATTTGTAAGCACCTTTGCCGCCACCCATGTGATCATTGGGCCCCAGAAACCACGAAAACACGCCGTTTTTCATGATTTTCCCCGCTTCAATATTTGTGTGTGCTCGTGAATCGCCATTTCCACACACGCTAAGGCCACCACAATTATGACCATTGTCTCACTTCAAATTGCATTTCAAAATGGCCCGAAACATAAAAAAACAGCGACACAAAAATACCGTCCCGATTAGTGAGGTACAAATAGCTCTGCATAATAAAGATGATGCAAAAGCAAAAATAATCACTATCATCATATTCAAGTCGCGGAAGTGGTCCCATGTCCCTAGGTCAGTTTAATCGAGTATATTGCGCCACTGCTTTATTGGAAGCAATCTTTATTGACACTACTATCAATTTTGATACTTGGTCTTGTAGATCAATCAACCTTCAGTAGTTCACGGGACGAATATATCCAAGAACACTATTTCAACATTGAATCATTTCAAAGTAATCAATTCATTATAGTAACCTCAATCAACAAAACAGCGACACAAAAATTCCGTCCCAGACTAGTGATGTACAAATAGTAACCTCAATCAATAAGCATATACATAAGCTGCAAAAAGACGTAGACCTCAGTAAGGGGGGATATGTGTGTGTGTGTGTGTGTGCTTGCGCAGGTGGGTGTTTTACCATGAAAGATGTTGAACAGCCCCATCCCACGATGTATATTGCTACCCAGCTATAGCCATTTACAACCCTAGACAGGCAGTGTACTTTTTTACGAGGTCCAAATTTATGTCAAATCCTGTTTGCACTACATCTGCTCCTTTGTATTGTTGTGGCCTACGTCTGACAATATGCCTGTCATGGGAACATGGCAGTTGGGTTAAAGGTACGGATCTCCTTGTGATCCCGCGTTCATATGAAAAATCGCGTATTTCCTCATAGGGTGGTACACGCTCCGTATCGATTATTGTATTTTCCTGTTTCTTGCGCTTTCTTAGGTTCAGGATGTGCTCAGTGATCTTTTACAGTAAAGCTTTGAAAACGGGATATGCATCGACCTGCTAAGTGAGTGCCATAATGAGTTCCATTCAGTGCATGCTCTATGGAGAGAAGATTCCGAGTTTCCAGTGCCTGATAATCATACCAAGTCTTGCCACAACTTTCGCACAGGCTCGGGCGCGATGGAATGTAAGTAGTTTGAAAGTTCCAGGAAAGTTCTCACGCCGAGGGTATACCGACCGTCACAAAGCTGTGAACCAATAACAGGAAGTCAGTAGACGTGTTCAAAAGTTGCACGATGCGCCTGCGTGTTCTACAATCGAACAGAGCAGTCTGCCTTGAAACACTTCGAGATCTGCAACAAGGCGCAAGGGTAAGAAGGCGGGGGAGTCGCACGAAAAGCCATCCTTCGTTCCGCAATTGCTGCAGCGAGGCTTCTCGTTCGGCTCGGTTTAGATTATTGACCTACATCCGATGGGTAGACACACACACGCAGCCACTCGAGAGTTGCGAGTTTTCAAAAAGGGAAAACCAGCGAGGAAGTGCCGGAAGGACTTCTTCTTGCCTAGCAAACCTCTTGGGCCTCCGAGAGAGGTTCGCCACACACTTTAGGACCTGCAGTCCAACTACGCAACAGTTTTCAACGTACACCCTTTATCGTTGTGTCAACTTCAAACTAAGTTGTCCGAGTGACGAAAACTTTCCGAGATGGCTGGCCCAGTTGCCAGTTTGTTTAACGGACTTTTAAGTTTGTATCAAGAACGCACACGCATACACTTCGTACCCAGCGTTGAATACGTTTGGTGAGCATATTCTTGAATGCTTGGAAAGTTCGCCCTATCCCCCGTTAGAGAAAAGAAAGGGCGTAAAAGGATAAACTGGCGCTTGAAATACCGCTTGGCTGCTACTTGGTTGACTTTGCTGTGCCGAGTCATTGACGTTGAGTGCGGCCATCGAAGTGACGCCTTCTTTAGCGGCTATTTCATCAGTCGCAATGGCACTCACCTGGTGAACGCTCGGCGACTCAGACTAGGCGTCGATGTCGGCCCGAAGTCGAGGGAAAAGGTGCGAATAACAAACTTACCAAACTTGAAAAATACTTTAATTGAACTGCAGACATAGAAGTGCCCAGCTTGGAAGGCTCGTCGGCTTCCTGCTCACAATACCCACAGGTGGCTCTGCGCTCTGAAAATATTCTGTCCTTCTCGGAACCCCCAAAAGACAGAAGTATGGCTTGACCGAGGTCACACAAATTTGTTTCTCCTAAAATTTATGGATGTCGCCAGAGGACATTGACAGAAGTTGTGTCACAGCATAGGGCGTATAAGCGTGACCTACTGTATTAACTATTCCAATATACAGTTGGCCATCGTGTGGAAATTTAAGCCTGCGCAGTGCCAGGTGTGTATAGCCGATCTCGGAGTTGATACTGCCCCAGAATTCGTCGAAGTTGCGATCTGGGTCCAAAGAAGGTCAGAAACATAACGCACAGTGAAAGCGCAAGATGATGGGCTTGGTTGCAGTAGCCATACCGTGATTCTGTTCTGCGATGGTCTTGAAACGGTCTCTGGCCTCCGCCTCTTTCATATAGCCTTTTGCAAGTAACATCTGAATGAAACAATGGTGCTGCAGTCGGCAAACGCGACATCAATAAGTGCAGCCTTTCACTATGTACCGAAAACAAAAAAACTGTCTGAAGTAGGGTATCCCAGATGACCATTTGATTGTTCACGGCGACCAATATATGAGCCTTCCTACCTAAATCCAAATCACAACATAAAAAGCCACCCCAATGTGTGGAAGGCGTATCGACTCTCTCTTCCTTGAACAAACGAAACAAAACTGCTCTCTGGGACAGCATACCTCTTTTTGTAGGACAACCATTTCCAAATGTCTGAAATGTAAACAATCAATGCTACAGCCTACAGTTTTGGCTTAGAAGTGGCACGGGCACGGCGTCGACTGCCACCGTAACCCCTATCAACTTCAACTTCGAACTTCCACTTAGAACTTTCGTTTGTGCATGGAATGAATCTTGAATGATACATGAACATGAACATTCAACATTTCAGACGAGAGACACACGACAGTTCTCAGTTGTTGTAATTTAAATTTTCGCGGGACCGGGGGCACGGGCACGGGCAGGGGGAGTAATAACTATTTACTAGGCGCTGTCGATCACAATAAATATGCGATCTCCACTAGGCGTCGATATTTTTAGACAGCACGATTAATTACCATGCGATGTTAACATGGATATCGCCATTACATCATATGACCGCAGGATCATGTGAGCGACAGTGCTTCGCTTTTTGCTTCCCAGCATGCCATGCCATAGCGCGTGGGTGGCGTCGTGGTACATACACGCGACTGTTGTGGCACTGTCATCGTTAGCGTCTTCCGTTGAGCTGGTACGGCCCCAAATCAAAAATTCTTTCGGCCCGTCTTCGGCCCGCCCGGTCCGAACTACAAAATGCCCGCAAATTTTAATCTTAAGTATGGGAAAATGCAAAAATCGCAAAATTTTCATCAAGTTTTTAGAAATTTGCGCCAAAATGGTTCGGCCCCAAAGCAATTTCTCGTTCGGTCCCTCTTCGGCCCGGGCCTCATTTTGGCGATTCAGTTCGGCCCGGGGCCGGCCAATCGGGGTAAGATATCTTCCCTGCTGCCATCGTGCTGGACTTCGGGTTTAGGCTTAGTTATTATGGGCTCTGACTAGCCCCTAGCCTGACCCTGCTTCCGTATCGTGTCCGTGACATCCTAGCACTGTATTGTACAGTAGTACAATACAGTAGTACAGTCTTGCTTCACTGTCTGGGTTTCCGAGAGCATAAAG
>LGRX02016032.1:0-23175 GCA_001247695.2 Cymbomonas tetramitiformis | reverse complement strand
GGGGCGGCGCTTCATCTGCTTCATGCGCTCTGACGGTGGTCATCTGTTGGGTGAAGCAAAGCGAGCTGGGTGTGGAGGTCTCCTCCGTCACTACGCAGTCAGATGGGCCTTCAAGGTTTCCTCCCGGGGTAGCCGGCGCGTTGTCATGGCGCGAGGACGTCGTCTCTGTCGTGGACTCGACCAGTGGGGATGATGGAGGGGATGCTCCCAAGGGGCTGGGACCCAGCTTCCTCATCTTATACTGGTGCACTGCGTGTAGACTGCACCAGGCGCCAGGTAAGCCCACGTCTCCCGCTGTCCCGGGTATTGTGCCCACTTCGGTGTCCAGGGTGCAGAGAGAGGTCGAGGATCTCGCTGCTGCTCTTCGTGCACCCTCCTTTTCCCACAGCCTGCTACCGGGGGAGGAATTTGGACTCGAAGTGGCGATCGCCTCCAGCTGCTCGGCGGGCGACAGCTCTCTCCAAGCTGCGTAGAGGTCGGAGGGGCTGGCGCTAGGGGACTCGAAGACCTGCTGGTGACCGTCGTGTGAGAGGAGGTGCCACAGTGCGATGCGCTGATGGCCTTCTCTACGATATTGAGGTTCACGGGCAATGCGTACCCTCTCCGCCAGCTGGTTGGCGCGGTTCACGTGCTCCTTCGGCGATCGACTCCCAGAGCGTATGCGGCTACGAGTACGCTCCCACATCTTATCCACCAGGTCCTTGGCAGCCTCCGGGGATTTGCGCAGGGCTCTGCGAACTTTTTGCATGGCGACTTCGAGGGGGAGAGAATACAGATCCCTCTTCCAGTGCCACGCAGTCAGCCTCTTCTGCGGGTCTGCGAGGTTGGACTGATAGCTGGGCAGTGGTAGAACAACACGCGGTCGGGGGCGAAGACCGCGGGTCTCTCCGCGGTTGCTGCCCATAATGGGGGGTCTGTGCCGGGGGACTCGCCGCCCCCTCCGACCCTCGATCCTTGCCTGTGTATAAGCAGGGCCGTCATCAAGAGGTAGTGACGGCTCATCGAAGGGGGTGCTTTCTGCAAGAGGGTGGCTGGTCAGGTCATCCCTCGGCGGTGATGGGGCACCAGCTGAGTGGTAGGTGTGTCGCAAGCGGGTCCCAGAGGTGAAGGCCACGCTCTTGGGATGGGGACGGTGGCCCCAAGGGTCTCTGCGTCCTCGGGCGCGTCGGGGTTCCACTGGCTCTGACCGCTTCTCCAGGGCGGAGAGGGTCTGATCATCAGGGCAAGACCTCACTTCCTCGAAGGGCAGGGTCTGGGGCTGGTCGCCAGCCAGTCATTCATCGCTCTCCACCGGGGGGAGGCCGTCACCCTCCACAAGCTCGATACCCGCGAGGGCCGCCAGGGTCTGGTAGCTCTGCTCGTCCTCACAGGTAGCAAGTGCCAAGACCTCCTCGGAGAACTCCTCTGGTGTCCACTACCCGGTCTTGAGTACATCACGATGTACCCAAGCCACTCTTTGTTCCGCACGCCATGGCGAGCTCGAAACATTTCAAGTGTCCATATGGCCGATATAGGTTGTCAATAACACACCAATCTTGGGTATGAACCATATGATTGGCGGTATTCGTGTCATAGACATGGGTTTTGGGGGGCGGCTGCCTAGGTGATTTTCCAGAAAAGACGAAATTCTCAAGTTCTAAATTCTTGGGTACCTCGCTTGGGTACATCGATTTGTATGCATGGTTATGCACATGAAAATTGCATATTTGGTCGATGTTTCATTAGGGCATTAACATAGACCCTTCAAAGCACTTATTTTATCATGGGTCGGTCCCATACCTCACAAGTTATCATACTTCATCATCAAGACTTCTCATCATAAAACAGTGTCAGATTTTAGATTTCGCCTCGAAAAAATGCGCGCGGACATGTGTGATGACTCCCACCCATCGATCTATTGAACGAAGGCATATTTATCTGTGCAATGCATGTTATCGCAAATACGATTGCCAAAGAATGAGCTGGCAAATATTTTTTGTCATAATAATCGATATCACAGGTCACCTTCAACCGCTCGCGTCGACTCGTCCCCATACCCGATAAGGTACCTCGTGCCGTGCGGCAAGTAAGCAGTTAAGCTTGGGGATCTAGGGTACGCCGAACATGACGAGAATAAATTAATTAAGATATTGTGGTGTAACAAACCTTAAAAAGTATTCCACTTTGTGAAGAATCCCACCCCCTAAGATATGCGAGACTGTGAAAAAGGCGAGTCGCAACAAACCGTGGTAAAAAAACAATTAGAAAAATGTTTTTGGGAGCCAAGTTGCGATTTGCATGGGTTTGAATGCACCTGACATGATATATATCCTACCAGGATGCTTGTGACGGCATATTCCCGTGTTCATGATGATGTTGGCTAACTATATTGATGATTCGTAACGACAAACCGTTAAATTTATGCCCCCATACCGTCGATTTAGCTTGGGTACATCCCTATGTACCCAGACCCTCTTGGGTACATCCCCATGTACCACCGGGTAGTGGACACTGGGACGCCATCCACCGAGGAGATGTCCTCCTGCTGCTCGATGGCCCAGACGACGGCGGCTACAAACCCAGGGGAATTCGCCAATCGAGCGGGTGCATTGGCCCTCCACTCCTTGAGCTTAGCCTCGTCCGTGCAGTTACGGACGATGTGCTCCGCGGAGCCGCAGGCGAAGCACCGGCGAACTTTCGGAGCGTCGGGGCGGGAGAGGCCAGGTGGTGGTGGCAATGGGGTCACTGCCGCGGCAACGGTGGTGGCAGGTCCATTCTCCAGCATGGCAAGAGCTGGGCGGTTCGAAGAGGGGGTACGCCTGAAGAAGGGGGTGCGAGGTGATGGGTTGGCGAAGGAGACAGTGCGGGGAGGACGGTCTTGAGAGCGCCTCTGAGCCGCCTCCGTGTCAATGTCACTCTCCACCTCCTCAGCGACTTCATGAATCTTCAACAAGGCGTTGTGGGTGCCTGGGATATCGTCAGCGACGGCCTTCCTCTCCCACTCTTCTGGTTTGGAGACATCCAAGTGGATGGCTCTCAGGCGCCGCATCACCTTGGGTGCATATTTCAACCCTCGGCGGTACGTGGAGAGCATCGACAGGTTGGACATCTCCACGCAATTGGGGACTCTGCCGGCCACTCAGGTTGCAGGGTCAACCACTCGAGAGCCGATGTCACACTTCGGCTCAACGTTCAATTCCCGATCCGATCTCATTTCTAATTCCGATTCGTCATTCTCGATTCAGATGCTATGTCGACAGACTGACACGATGACTGCCCCACAGTACTGTCATACTACTGTACTATCATACTGTCATAGTGTCATAGTGTCATAATGTCATACTGTCATAGCCCTGACATCTGATATTCGATTTCATTGTCTTTTCAACCCCGATGCGAATCTGACCATTCTTCGAGGGTCTGACTGAGTGCCACGATGACACCCCCCACAGTACTGTCATACTACTATAGTGGCATAGTGTCATAGTGTCATACTGTCATACCCCGGACATTTGGTATTCATTCTCATCGTGATTTCAAGCCCAATTTCACTGTCATCGTGCCAATCCCAGATTACCCCCGATGACACACATATAGACGCATAGGCATATCGGCTCACGCTGTGCCTCCGGGCACAACGAGGCTTGCCTAGTATTCAAAGTGGCTGCCATTATCGCTACTTCCGTACCCATGAGAGGGTTCGAAGTCGTAATCAATCCATTCACCGACATCATTGTACTCTCCATATCTCAATCCAAATGTCAGTGGCCTCAGTACGGCGCCGGCTGCAACCGAAGCGTGCACCCGTACATCACACGTGTTAAATCTATGATCGATGGATTCCCACAAAAATATGGGCGTCCGAGAAATATATTGAAGGGAGGAATAACCTACTACAGACCAAGGGTGGTCAAAACAATCGACTACCATGATACAAGAACTACAATAAACAAGTGGATTTTAAGTCATACACGCAGGATACAACGATGCTATTCGTTTTTTAGGGTGCAAACGAACCTTCATCTCCGGATACGGCAGGTTCCCCTTTGGGTTGGGCTTGTGGCTCCAGCTTGTCGTTCGTTGACATCGTTATTGGCTGCTCTACTTCTGCTGCGTTTGCCCACAGACCATCAGCATCTTTCTCGTGAAATATGGGGGGGTCTTGTACAAGCACCGGCAAATACGGAGCGGCATCATACTTACCGGAGTTGTTTGTCTTTTTCACTTCATCATCATTCTTCGGAAAGCGACACATGCACGCGGTGCTTCTTTCTCGTTTGTAAACTTGCATGCCTGGGATTTCCGAGATCGTTCGAAGGAAGTCGGCATGGTCTAATGAGCAAATGAGGCAGAGGTCCGATGTTGATGGGCGTGCGTGTTCACTGGTCATACTGTTTGAAACTTGCAGGTGCTGCGTTGGTTGCGATCGAAAATCGGAAATAAATGGAATGGTTGTGAAAGCGAGCTTTATACTACCATCATGGTAGAAAGAATGCGAAGCACAAATACAGCGTATACAGTAGGCATAGCATGGGTCATACAATGAGTGCAAGGAAATCAAACGTGGTAATACAACGATATTTCAACATTAGATATTCACAAAATATACCATTGTTTGACAACTCCTATATACAAGTTCATCGGACTGATCGAGTTATTCACACATCTGGTCGTCATCATCGGACAAGGACGACAAAAAAGAGGCTTCCTCGTCCGAACTCTCACCCTCTTCAGCCTCCGCGTTCTCTTTATCCTCTTCATCCTCTAATGACATGATTGCGTCGCGCAGTAAGAATTTGGGTGTTCTATGCTGGGGTGGCTCAAAGCTCTTAGACATGTCGTTGGCGATGACTCGTTTGACCAACAAGTCATATTGCTCACCCGGGATCCATCGCTGTGTGCTTGCATTGATCTTTCGGCGCTCCTCTACCGTGTCCCAGTCCCATGCTACTAATACTTCGCTTGGTGTATATGGCGCCACCTGCTTGGTACGTTGATGCAGCCGGAAACTTTCAGGTTTCGATGCCTTCTCCTTCGAAAGCCGGGAGTCTGCATTCTGGGCCTCCTTTTGGGAGGCGCTCGCTCGTGAGCTTAAATGTACCACAAGGGCGGCATCGACGTGTCCGCCTACGGCTTCACGGTGGAGCAGCAGCCGGCTTCCGATGGAGATGATATTCTCCGCCGACTCGACGATCTTGCCGCGGAGGTTCACTCCGCGGCCAACCCGCAGGTACACTACACCCACGCATCATTCCCGTCTCCTGGCGGGAACGGGCAGCATCTTTCGGCTCTGGGGTGCGGACCCGCCACGGCGGGACCCACACCGGAGGAGCAGGTTCCGGCAGGTGGTGCGGCGGCATCGGCATCCGCCGTGCCGGCCCCTGCTATGCCTGTCTCGCAGGTACAAGATGAGAAACCCGCGCCACTACAATCGGCGCGGTACACCACTACGGGGGTTACGGACGGCGAGTTCCCTGGATTGGTTGAGACCGTGAACCACGCCGCCGTCGAGCCCTCCGATCTCACGGGCTACAACACCGACGACTATGAGGACTTCGCCGACGGTACCTTCGCGGTGAAGCCGCGGGCTTCGGCCATTTCGGCAAATCATTCGTCAGCACCTGCAGCCCAAGCACCTCACTCTGGTGGTGCTCTGGGAGATTGCCATGACGGTGCTCCCCGCCAAGGGACGGTATCGGTTGGTTCAAGGTGGTATTAGTTTTTTCAGATAAGTCAAAAATAAGTATTAGCCGATAGCGATATCTAATTTTTTTAATCAGTCGATACCGGTATGTCATCCTAAGCTATTAGCCGATACCAATATTAGGAGAACATGTATCAGTCGATTGCGATATTGTGATAGGTGCACAAACATGTATCGAGTAATACCAATAAACTATTATATAGATATATCGGACTTATTCCGATAGTTATTGTCCCACGCAGATGCTGGACTCTACATTATACATAACAAACTAGCCTAATTCAGTAGTAGCCCCACACCTTAGCCCTACGCTTCGTTTTGCCGTTCTTGGGGTCGAGTAGCTATCCATCTTCCTCAACTTCTGTGCTCACCCAACGAAAGTTAGATAATTGTTATACACACATACACAACGAAGCGGGCCGGCGCGTAAATGGTGAAGGGGAGTCTCCGTTTCATACCTGGTGCATATGATTCTGGCTCATCTCCATCGGCGTTGGGTGCACTACTAGCTGTCGACAAGCGTTCACGTTTTTTCGCTGCCTCACTAGCCTCGGACTCCTCAGCTTTCTCGGCTTGCTCCTTGCAGAACGCGGTGATATCGTCTTCCGAACCTGGAAGGTTCTCCACGGGCTCCCACGTATCGTGCTGAGTTGCTAAACCCTCCCATGAGATACTGGTCTACGCCGTAGCACTTCCTGTGCGCTTTGATTTCCCTCATTTGGTATTCGACATCGTCACTCCCAGCGTTGTCATACGGATGATTCTGAGTGGCTACTGCCCGACGGCCCGGTCCTATGACAAGGACCGTAGTGAATTCGGGCTAGCAAGTGCGTTTTTTAGATATACTTAATGTATGAGTGCTTGGGCATCATTTTTAGGTGTCAAAGAATTTATCTTGAACGTGGTTTGGGCGGTATACTCGATTTGGGCATGTGGGGAGATGGTGGAACTAGTGGGGGTAGCATCGCTTGAAATTAATTAAAATGACCGGTCCTATCACAAGGACCGGAAATGGCGGAGCTTCGTTCACTCATCAAATGGCTTTAGAATGCGTATAGCGCCCAAACCTAACGTATTTGGGACCTGTTTATGATATATATCATGAGCGCTACCTTGGAAACCCACAATATGCCCACAAATATAGCTCACTAAGTAATTCCTGAAAATCGGTGATAAAAAACCCCCGCACCTCTTTAACTTTGTCGATGCATACAAGTCATATCAGCCCGTCTTTCAGTTATGTAAAGCGTTCAAAAATTCATTATATATATCTGGAATAAGACTTTTACGTGCAGGATGAAAATTCTAGTATATCCTCACTCGTATTTGCACATCAAGGGCAGATTCCCTTCCTAGAAATAAGGTGTGAAATTTAGCAAAAAGATAGGGTTTCAACCCCAAACCCAAACTTCAAGGTGTATATATGAACCAATATGTATCGAAAACGTGCACAATCTTTTGCGCATGATTCGATATTATGTTAGGGTTCAGATTAGTAGGTTGACAAGCTTGTCAGACGCCAAATTCGATTGGATAAACATTATGAAAAGATAAGAGGTATTTATCACCGTCCTTCAAGAGTTGCAACCCAAAAATGGTAGGGTGCCTTGTACAAATGCATTGGATATATGCATTATATATGACGGAGCGAAACTGGTGGCTCTGGAACAAGTTGCTCCAATACGCTCGCAATCGATGTGCGTAAGCGCCTGCTTGTGCTGCATCAAAGGACACTGGTCGACCAATGACGCTGGCAATGTACGGGAACACCTCGTCCCTGATCTTGGTTCCAGGTATGTGTGACAACGGAGAAACCTTTTCCAGGATATAGCCTGGAGGCCTCTGCCGCTGCAGCTGCTGGAGTGTGGACAGAAGCCTGACCACTTCATAAAATAATTTGCTGTGCCTGCCATCCAGGCCTGTGAGTGTTCCAGCAGGGGAGAGATCCTGACATGGGAACCCACATACCATGACCCACTGGCGTCCTTGAAGAGCTCCTGCTCGTATGAAGTCGGCGCTGGTGGTCTCGCGCAGATCTTGGGGTAGAGCCCCAAACTCTATTGCACGGGGCGAGATGAGGTCAGGGTATCGTCTTAGCAATGCCGTGCACCTGGCTCTGGCAACTGTCCGACTGCTCGGGGATATGTCCTGATACAGGTAGCGATCCACCTTCATCCCACTGCGGAGCAACATTTCTAGCCCAGCACATAGGCCTCCACATGGCTCGTAGCACACCACGCCTTCCTGCCGAGCTTGCGAGAAGAATCGACTGCCCAGCACCCTGGTGTCCACCTTCTCGGGCTTCAGGATGCGCTCACCTTCAAAGTACTCATTGCTGTACACAGCAGGGCTTCCCTCGCCGTGCGTACCTCGCGTCGGCCTGACCAGGCTCAACGCCTTCCAAGCTGCTCTGACTAGCCTTCCAGAGTCGGTCACCAGCTCAGGTAAGTCAGTGTCGAACATGTCCCCATGATTGCATTCTAATTCCTCGTGGTAGTGCAAGTCGAACAAACGATGCACTGGTCCTGTGCCCAGCTGCTCCATGGCAGCCATCCTGCAGTAGTTGGCAACCTGCACCTCTGGCGTGGCCTCTTCCCCTGGGAAGGTATCCCCAGCCAACATAAAGCACAAGTGGTCACCGAAGTCCTTCGTGTGAACTTCCCCCACGCCTGCGTGTAACGCCGTCACCTTCTCCCTCTCATGCCTCGCTCCAGTCTCATCCGTCGTGGACGGCAGTGGGTAGCGAGACGGCACGTCAGCGTTGCTGTTCTTGGCGCCTGGACGATACTTCACAGTGAAGTCGAACTCCTGCAAACTGATTGCCCAGCGTAAGTGTTGCCCTTGGAGATCGGCCTTCTCCATCAGGGTGGTGAGCGGTGAGTGGTCGGTCACCAAAGTGAAGTGGACTCCATGCAAGTACTGCCTCAGTGTGCGCACTGCCCATACCACTGCGAGCATCTCCCCTTTGAAGCTGGCGTACTGTCTCTCCGTTTTACTCAGGGATCGGCTGATTGCCATACAAATGTACTCCTTCTCATCATCGTCCTTCTGGCCCAGCACTGCGCCAATGCCATAGGTGCTCCAATCGGTGTACAATATGAGGGGTCTGTCGTAATCGATAGGCCTCAGGCACCTCCCAGAACAGAGAGCATCCTTAAGTTCTTGAAGTGCTCGGTCTTGCTCCTTCCCCCAGGCTGCCTTGATGTCAGTGACCTCCTTTTTGAGCAGGTCATTGAGAGGGCGGGCCATCTCAGAGTAGTTTGGCCCCCCTGACTCACCCACCAAGCCCTTATAGTAGTTCATCATGCCCAAGATCGAGCGGAGCCCAGTCTTGTCCTGAGGGCTTGGAAGCTCCTGGATGGCCTTGCATTTGGCTTCTTGCGCGCCAATGGAGTTGTGACCAATGCGATAGCCCAGAAAGTCCACCGTGGCTGCACCAAAGGTACTCTTGCCTGCATGCAAACGGATGCCAGCGTCCCCCAAGGTGCGAAGTACGTCCTCAACGTCCTTCAAATGCTGCTCAGGCGTGGAATCCGTGTAGACCACTACGTCATCGACGTACGCCACCGTGCAATGCTGCAAGTGTCGTAATTCGTAGTCCATGATTCTTACGAACGCAGAAGTAGCTCCAGCTGCACCAAAAGGCATCGAGGTGTATTGGTACAACTGATTCTTCCACCAAAACGCCGTCTTGCTCCTGTCCTCTTCCGTGGCCATGGGAATCTGGTGGAAAGCTTTGGTGGCATCCAGCGTGGTCTTGAACTTAGCCTTCGCCACCTTCTGGTAGAGCTCCTCTGGTCGGTGCGGCAGCGTATTGTCTTTGAGGGAGTGTCGATTGACACCCCTGAGGTCCACGCAGAACCTCGTCTGGGTCCACAGGCCAGTCTCGTGATCTTTCTTGCCAGCTACGACCACGTTGCTCGCATGCCTGCAATGCTTGGCTGCTGGCTCTATAAAGCCATACTCCAAAAGTTCCTTGCAATGAATATCGATGATTTCCTGCTCGCCCGGACTGTACTTCCTGGGTCTCTGGTAGGCGGCCTTGGATTCGTCTACGAAAGGAATGGAGAACGTGTTGTGCTCCGCTTTGCCCTTGTAGCCTGTCAGATCGTGAGGACTGTTGGCAAAGGTGGTCTTGCACCTGCGAAGAACATTCCGCATTTCCTCCCAGTGCTCCTCCTTGAAGTCAGGATGTCCTCCAAACGTGGCATTGAGCTCAGTGTCGAGCCACGCTGCCTCGTCCTTGGTCACTGTCGTGTCACCCAGAGGTTGAAGCTCGTCCAGCACGGTGTACGGCAAGACCTCATCCTGCTCCGCGACATTGGCCACCCAGCCCGGCTCCCATTGCCTTGAGGATTGCTGAGCCTCCCAAGAAGTGCAGGGGGACGAACCCCAGGCGCTGCGTGTGGGTGACGTGACATCATACGTAGGCGCACACTCGGTCATCTTGCCAGCGACCCACAAGATTCCGCACAAAAGCAGAAAAAATCGCAAAATTCGATTGAAATGCGCTGCGGCTACCGGCGAGTTCGAAGCGAAGAAGCACGCCATGACTCTCCACCCCCCGTGCGCCAAGCGAGTACTCCCACCAGCAGCGGTGAAGACCACGACTGCAAGGACAAGCGCCATGTAGGCGGCTTGTGCGACGCGGTGAAGGCGGAGATTGCGTCGGAGCTGTGTCCAGCGCGCCGCGAAGCGAGGCTTGTCCAATCTGGCGGGCAAAGCGGGCAGGCGCACGCGGCCCAACAAGAAGACTTGGGACAAGCGCAGGGTCGGAACGGTCCATCCACGGCCATGCTGAACGTGACCTGCGTCCAGCGGGCAGCGCACGCGACAGAAGTCGTGGCACGCCACGTCCTCGGCGTAAATGTCGGCACAAACCCAAAGCCAGGCGAGGACCACGAAGAGGAGGGCGACCGCACACCGTGACCAGCACGCCAAGGAAACGACCACCACCCGAAGGGGCATCACCATCCAATCCCCCGCACGCACACGGTGCACGCCAGCATAGATGCCTGCGGCGCGCACGATAAGGAGCCCAACGTACCAAACGTAGGCGAGAGCCCATAAGACCCAGATGCCGTAAGATGCACGAAGGGGGTAACGGCGAGCAGTCGACCACCATACGGGCAGCTGGCGCAGAAATGAGGCCACGAAACGCCTCCACCAAACTTGAAAAGGGCACCACGACAAGTGCCAAGCTACTGCCTCCCACATCGCCCATACGGCGACCATGGGAACGGGACCGCGTCCCAGCCACCACCAAACCACTGCACTGCCTGCAAACGAGATACACGCTCGCAGGACACCTGGCCTCAAGTGGACCGCCCGTGCAGGCGGCCCACGGCCACAGCGTTGGTCGTTCACCAGGGCCACCCGCCCGCTGCGCCCGGGGAGCCCTGCTGAAAATGCGTCTGCCTCTGCGCCTCACGCTGTTCGTCCGTATGACGTTCGAAAGCCTGCGTCTCTGCGCTGCATATCGAAGCAGCTGGAGAAGGAGGACACCGCGATGTGAGATCGGCTGGCATCCTGGACGCCCTTGGTGCATGAACGACATGGGTAGCAGCCCCATGGCGATCGACAGAAGGGGCAGACGAGCCGCCTGCGCCCGGCTGATGACGTGCAGGGGGGTCTCGAACCTCGTGCACATTCCTTCGCAAGGCCGTATCCATGTGTTCGGGTCTCTCGGCCACGTGAGCCTGACGGGCGGGCGGTGGCGGCGGCGGCGGCGGCGGAAGACGCAGCGCCTCCAAGGCCCCCAGGGCTGGCATCAACCACGGCGCGGCCGATTCCCTGGTTCCCCATTGCAAGCACGTGAACTTCCGGTCGTCCTGCTCGAAATACTCATTCGTGAACTCAGCATGCCAAGGAAGACACCGCTCGTCCTCCAGGAAGACGTAGTACACGGGTGTGGCATTCGGGTGCGCCATGCAGCGCAGCACGTGTGCCGCCCCAATCTCCACGTAGCGACACAGCGAGCACGCGACGTTCCTCGCATGACCCCCCGGCAACCTGTGCCCTGAGTCACGGTGCGACAAATCAGCCCAGGCTGAAACCATGGCCTCCAGGAGGCTGGAAGACGTAGTCTGTCCCCCAAGAGGGAGACGCCAGCCATTGTTCCCGCACGCGATGGTCTTGTTATGTTTCTTCTCAACTTTGCTGGTGATGCCCGGATGCTTCCGCAGCCTGAGACCCCGCTCCTTGTTGCACACGCCAAGCTGGTACATGACGCGCTGGCTTCTGCACCGATCATAGAACGTTATGCCAAACCGTATCATAAAGACAGTGAGGTTGCGGCGATCCTTCAAGGCTTTCACCTCCTCCACGGACAGAAATTGGCACACTGAACTAACGGATGCGGTGGCCATTCGTGTAGCGTCCCAATCTGACTCTGCCGGAGATGGAGGCACCCTCCCAGGGGCCCGAGGCAGGCGACCTGCCCGCGGCGGACTCGGAGGCGTAGGAGGTGGGCCCCCTGAAGAAATTGATGGGGCATCACGCGGAACACGGACTGAGTCCGCCCACGAGCCAACATTGGTCCTGGCAGGCGATGCAGAGGGCGACCTCCCGCGAGGAGGGCTGCTGTCAGGATCTGACGACACCAAGTCCTCGGTCCCATGGCTGCTGGACGAAGGCGACGGAGTACGGCAGTACGCGATGTGCGCGAAGCGCGGTGGCGAATGGTCACTGGACCTGGCCCGAGACGGCCCCGCGACAGCTTGAGACGGTCGTGCAATCTGCGACGAGCGAGGTGGCGAGTGGCTGCTAGACCTGGCGCGAGATGGCCCTGCGACAGCCCGGGATGGTCCTGCTCCTGCGGCAGGAGCAGGTGGCTGCGCAGGGGCTCGCTTCGTGAGCCTGAAGTTGACCATGTTGTTGGGCGGTGGCGGCCTACGCTCCGCATCTGCATCGAGTGCATCATGGCCCTGCTGCCTGGTGTTGGCTGCCTTGAGCATTTTCCTCATCTCCCCCAAGCGCACGTACTCCTGAGCAGCGGCATTCTGGGAGAACACCCTACCAGTTCCCCCAAGACCATCCCCCACCGGGTAGTACTTGGTGCTCGAACCCAGAGAGATGAGCTCCAGAGGTGGCGCTACGTTGCCATATAGATCGTACTGTTGGAGGATGCCAATCGAGAGGGACTCTATGTCCACCGGGCGAAGGTACCTGAGCAGCTGGTACGTCCAGACACCAGCGCTCTCGTACCAATGAGGGAGCTGAAGCTCGTCCAGCAACTCCTCACTGTTGTACACGCGTGCATGATCCAGCGTGCAGCGCATCAGCTCGAGGTGCTGCGTGGCTGCGCTCGGTTGTACACAGAGGACACGCTCCTTCAGATCCCACATGAGGGTGCCAGCGACCTCACCACTGGGGTAGGTGAACAACTCCTGGAGCGTGTGCTGCAGTCGCTGGATTGAGTTGAGGCTGTCGGGCGCTCTGCCTTGCTCCCTGGGCTTGACGACGTCTTGCTTGTTAGCAGGGGATGGCACGTGTGTCATATGGCTCCCCTTGAGCACCCAACGGTCCTTATCCTCATCGTGATCCAGCTTCTGGTCCACATACAGCCAGTTAGGGGGCATCAGCTGGTCCACCATCACCCACTTCTGCTCGAGGCAGCGGACGAACTCCACGCAGACATGCTCCTGGGAAGGTTTGGCTGGCATGTCCTCAGGAAGATCTTGAAGGATGCGGCAAAGACGCGCAACATGGTGCCGGTCCAGGTACAGTCTCTGATCCGCCCAGTTGTGGTCAAGACGAACGTCCAGAGGCGGACGAACCCCAGTCACCTGGCCATCGGTGACCCACTTCGCGCGTCCACCCACCCAGGGGTTTGGTGCTGCGTAAAGTTGCGCAAGCATGCGCTCCGACACCGCCAGATCGGCGGGCGCCAGTAACGCCAGGTGGCTCCTTCGACCTCCTTCAAGCGAACATGTGTGAACGCGAGACCTCGCCTCGACCTCTGCGCGTGTGGCGACTCGGGGTCTAGGGGGCGCAGCAGATGGCCCTGACGAAGGCAGTGGTGACCCCACCGATGACTCATAGCCGTCATGGATGTGCTCAGACCGAATCCCAGAGGCAGCAAACCTCTCCTCCCTCGTGCTCAGGGGTGGGCACCCCAGCCATTCGCACTCCGTCTCCTGCCCAAAGATCTCCGATTGCAAACATACCACTGGGTCCATCCTCCTGGGCTGGTGAGGATGCTTGGGTGTTGTCATGTCGACCAGCGGAAGAACCACCTGAGCATCCATGCCCAAAATCGTCGGCGCATGCGACACGGCCACGCAACTTCCCAACTTGATGTCGATCATGAGGGAATTCTTCAACGGCCCAGTGCCTATCAGCAGGTCCCAAGAGTTCTCGGCCTCGAAGGTCACGAAGGCGTACAACCGGTGAAGCGTCATGTGCGGCGTGCCCGCAGCCAGAATGACGTCCACGTAGCAGTAATAATGGGTGAACTTCGTGGGACTGTTGTCACATCTGGTGACCTTGGCGCCGGTGCTGGCTTCATAAATTGTGAGACCCAGCCGCCTCACAACAGCGATAGAGATGATGTTGCAGTTGGCGCAGGTGTCCATGAGGATCGCCCGGTATAGCATAAGCTCACCACCAGATGACACCAACGCCAGCCCCTCATACAGGGTAGCATTCCGCAACTTGCAGATGGGCTGCACCTGAGCCATCAATAACACCTGCTCGTCGGTCAGGTGCTGCGTCATCTTTGCCCTCAGTGCGTCGTAGGCGAAGGTCTTGATGGTGCCAGCTCGTACATGTCCATGGTCACTGAAGTCAACCACCCCCAGGTCGTCCACGCAGGCAGCGGCTGCACATCGAGCGGCGGCGCTGTCGACCACACCGTTGGGCATCTCGTCCAATGGCACCTCCTCGTTCGCGCAGTGTCCTGAACCATCTGCCTCCCTTCTTACTCCTTGCGTCGCTGTGGCGTGCGTGTCCTCCAGCTCATGCTCGTTGACCTCGGTGGGTTGTTCGGTTGCATCATTCGGACCCTTGCCCATGAGCTCCTCCAGCGCCAAAAGGTTCTCGATGTCCTTCGGGAGGTCGATGGCGTTCTGGGATATCAGGATGGCAGCAATCTGCGAGCAGGCGCGCACGGAGCTGCGAAGATTGGATGCCAACAGGTGGACCTTCCTGCTGAGTACGTTGGGAGGAACGGCTCTAGGCACCTGAGCGGCCCTGTCGAACTCCTCCGGCGTCTTGACCTGGAAGCCCCGCATCTGCTGAGTGCTGCCCAAGGCGACAGCGGCGCTGGCCTGGAGACTCGGTGCGTGACCGATGCCAACACCATGACCACCTTCCAGCCCACCCCCAGCAGGGCAGTCCTGCTCATCCTCCTCGTATTCAGCCTGTTGGGTGAAGTGGGAGTCGTACTCAGTCTCCGCATCACTGACCTCTGACCGGGCCTGTGCATCGGCGATCTTGTCATCCTTTGGAGGTGACCCTGCCTGGAGACCTGTCAATTCTGCGGCGAGTTTCTCTTTAACCTCGGCACTGGCAGCCACTTGCTGCTGCTGCTGCTGCTGCTGCTGCTGCTGCTGCGGCTGCTTCTGCTTGGCCTCAGGGAGCTTAAGCCACTCCTTGGTGGTGATCCCCATCTTGTGCTTATCAAAGCGGTGTGCGATGTTGTAGGCACGCATCTGGGCATTCTTGACCTCGTCCGGCCACTTGGAGTTCTGCCTGTCCTTATGGAAGTTGGGCGGCACCCGGGCCTCACGACACCCCGTGTAGCAGCGCTCTGGAGAGTGGGGCAGGCGCGTGAAGCACCAGTCACACTGGAACTTCTTCGAAGCATCAGGTGGTGGCACCTTGCTGTAAGAAGGCTTCTGACGCTCGGCATTGTTCGCTTCCCTCGCAGGTTTCTTGGCGTCGTCGCCACCATGCTGTGCTTGATCCTTCTTCTTGGGGTCCCTGCGTCTGTCCCCAGTCTTGGAGGCAGAACCCGAGCGCCTCATGGCTGACACTAGTGCAGCCAGGTCAAGCCCCATCTGCCTGGCCTCGTAGCAGGAGTACACGCAGTTGAGCCTACGAACCAGCTCCTGCTGCAGTGTGAGAGCCCAAGCCTCCGCATCGTTCTTCAGCTTGTCCTGCACCTCCACGATCACCTCCAGGTCCTCCCATGTGACCTTGTTGGGGGCAGGATGGCTGACACGCAGCTGCTCGGACACGCGATCTCGGTATTCTTTGATGCGCAGGCCCTTGATGCATTCCTCGATGTCCTGCCTGACGACGGAGTCCTCCACCCTCTTGCCGGTGTTGAGTGCTGCCTCCCTGCGACGACAGCTCTTCACGTAGGCGAGGCCGTCCTGCTCGTTGGTCTGCGGCTTGGCGATCAAGAGATCCTCCTTCTCTTTGGTGCCCTTCATCAAGAATTTAGCTTCGAGCTCTGCAACGAAAGCCCTCAAGGCCCAAAAGTAGTGAGAATCTTCAGTGCCATCTGGCCCCGTGAGACCCTTCGTGGAGGTTCCCTCGCCTGCCCACTCATCAGACGCCTCGCCATCCTCATCACCATCCTCGAACACCTTGCTTACAAACTGCCCAGGTTGATCCTGGCGCCAGCTCATGAAAAGGAGGCTGCGCACAACGCACAGATCCCTGGTAGGCGTCTCTCATGGTAAGATCCTTCAGGACATGACAAGCGTGTGAAGCCATGACGCCATCCTTCAGGTAGGCAGCGCACCACCAGTCATAAGCGACTGAGGTGGAATGATCGTCCCCTGCTAGAAACGAGGGTATGCTATCCCACAATGATCTGAAGTCTGGCCTGGACTCAGCGAAGGCCTTCTTCTGCTGCTGACTGAGCGCATGGAAAGATGCTGACTTCGTGTGCCTACGCTTCTTGGCCTCAAAAGCCCGCTGCACTTTCGCTACCATGTCCACGAAACGCCTGATGAAGAGCGCTCTGTCCTCATTCTTACCACCAGTGTACTGGAGTTTGACGTCTTCCTTGTCAAGTGAGTGGCTCTCCCTGTCATAGTAATCCATCTCGTCTACGTCGTCAAGCGCAAAGAGAAACTGGTTTGCAGGCGCTGAGGCTGCTACTGCTGCTGCGAGTGCTGTTGCTGCGAGCGCTGTTGCTGCTGGTGATGGCGGTGCGGAGGGAGTGGTTTCTGAGCCCGACCCCTCTGCGCTCATATATTCCGTGTCAAGGTCCTGACTGACCCGCTCTCGCGCCAGCCGTCGTGCCTCACGTTCTCTGGACTGGACAGAGGCAGCGCTTGGCTCTGCCTCGCCCTCCGTGGTAAAGTACTGTGTTAATGCTCAGCCAATGGGACCAAGGAAGAGTCCCCTCTCTCAGCGCAAAGCTCGTTCACCAGTAGACTGGAGGCTTGATTCAGACTGGCTTAGGCCAGTGCACTGAGTGCTCCTGGATTCACCTTGCTGAACAAGCGAAAGAACGAAACGCGTGCGGCCAGCGAACGCCTAAAGGTCCAGCACTGTGCTTCAGCGCTCTGAATCAGCAGCAGATGCAGAATATTCGTGCGAGGAAGAGTTAAAGCTGGGCCAGTGTGCTGAGCACTTCTGGATTAGCTGGGCCAGAGTTCATCAAGAGCACAGTGAAAGTGAGGGCAACTCCACGACACCAAGAATAGCACTGATACGCAGCGGGGTGAGCTAGGCCAGTGTGCTGAGCACCCCTGGATTCACAACACCACTGCTAATCAAGGGCACCATGGCTGGCATAGAAGCTCACTCCCCAGTCCAGTAAGCAAGTACAAGGTCGCTGGCAGAGTTGGGAGCTAAGCCAGTGTGCTGAGCACCCCTGGATTCGCAGCACTACTGCTGATTCAGAAGGTGGCCTGTGACATGAGGGCCTCACCGGCTGACCAATACCGTAGAAAAGATAGAAGAATTCTCCAACACATTATGATAAAGCACTAGAAGGTCACTCCAGTAGTAAGCAGCACTCCAGGCTGGTAAAGTAATTAACTCTGAATCCACCAGGTAACTGTGTCACACCAGGGAATATCGCTTAAAAGACCACTCAGTTGTCGCCTTCAGGGCTGATGCTGCTGCCAGTCCTCTGGCAAGCTTTTCCCTGCTTCAGGCTTAGGCCAGTACACCAGGGGTGTCCCTGGATTAACCGTCAGACAAGGTGGAGCTGCCCAAGAAACCGTAAGTTGCAGTTCCAGACATGGAGCAGTGACTCACTGCTGATCCACTTCTTTGCTGGTAAGTAAAAGCAGATGTCGCCGCTAATTAGCTCCTAGGCCAAGCACACCTGCCTTTCAGCTAGGCCAGTACACCAGGGGTGTCCCTGGATTCACTTCAGACAAGGTGGCCAGCTGGAGAACCCACTGGAAGGTAGTTCATCAAGGTGCACATTAGCTGTTGATCCACTCTTAGCCGGTAAGTCAAGGCAGATGCCGCTGCTGATTAGCTCCCAGGTAACACACACTTGCTTTTCAGTTAAGCCAGTGCACCAGGGGTGCCCCTGGATTCACTTCAAACAAGGTGGCCAGCTGAAGGAACCACTGAGAGGTGCTCATCCAGGTGTACATTCACTGCTGATTGACTTTGTCGCCGCCGCCGCCCAAGCTCATGCCGTGCTGATTAGCTCAAAACTGAAGGACACCTGTCAGCAGCTAGGCCAGTGCACCAGGGGTGCCCCTGGATTCACTGCAGAACAAGGTGTTGAGCCTATCACCGGGTAGAAGGAGGCCGCTCATGACTAGTGAATTCAAAGCTGATCCGTCGCCGCCGTCACTGGTAGCTCTTTCAGTGCAAGTACCACCAAGTTCAGGGAAGAAAAAGGGTCCGCCAGTGCACCGTGGGTGCCCCTGGAGTCGCCTGACTTCCGAATCCGCTCTTTCAACTGCTGCTGACTTCTCGCCAAAGGGCCTTTACTTCCGGATTAACACTGAAATAAAAAGCCGCTCCGCGCAGGACATTATTGTTTTGAAAAATTATGAAAACAGCAGTAAAATGTATCCGTCAAAATTGATATTATATCACAAAATACGAATTATTGTGTACAAAAGCTGTGAGCAGAACTGTCTTAGCACTCTAGCACTGGCACGCGAACAGCCACCTAGTACTTGCGAAGGCAAAACAATAATGAGTCCACTAGCCTGACCTCCAGTCAGAGTCTACTTATATCTCAATGCTCTGTCACATTTCCCAAAACTGTAACGGGTTCTAGCCCTTAAATCTTCATCTAGCCAATGGAAAGTCATTATTCCATGCCAGCTCTAACAATGTTACCGTTCACCACATTCTGACTGACACGTCAGCGGCAAAGGAGTCACTGCCATCTTCGTCTTATCATTCCCTGGTCATTTGATGGTGACCATATCTTTTCTAACAAGTCTGCATCTCACAGATGGTCATCTTCGTAAAGCATGTCATGCTGTCACCACTGTCATGCGTGTCACCAGCTGAACAAACCCGGCGCGGTACCATGAGAAGCCGGCGTTTGTTACCTGACTAGTACTTACCTGACTAGTACTTGAGTATAGATACATGATAGGTAGGGCCCTACTTACCCTTGTTTATGTATAGACATGGCCATACCTACCCTGTACTTGAGTATAGATACATGATAGGTAGGGCCATACAGTAATCACTCACCTTTAAGGAACCTCGACGTTAAGGAACCAGC
This sequence comes from Cymbomonas tetramitiformis, assembly GCA_001247695.2. Taxonomy (NCBI): domain Eukaryota; kingdom Viridiplantae; phylum Chlorophyta; class Pyramimonadophyceae; order Pyramimonadales; family Pyramimonadaceae; genus Cymbomonas; species Cymbomonas tetramitiformis. The sequence continues at coordinate 3,877 of LGRX02016032.1, read as the reverse complement.
CAGCCTTTGGGGGGGGGGTGGGTACCCAAGTTGATGAGAAAAGCTGGCTGGACTTTTTTTCTTATGGAATCACCCTGCGATAAGAAATATGGTGCTGGCTGACTATCTTAAGGGGCATTTCATAAAGTTCATATATATTAAGAAATCTAGGCTGGATTCTGGGAGGGTTGCATTCTTGCTACGAGCGTTTGACTTGACGGCACTAAGAATGATGGCCTTCAGTTCTAAATAGTCTGATTCAGATATGATATCATCGGCTAAGTCCTGCTTTAATTCTTTCAACTGTGCACGGCTCTCAGGGTCCATTTTCTAGGTTTTGAAAATTTTAAGAAATGTGGCTGGCTACGTAAGGATGACACGTGGATGGCTATGGAATGTGCTGGCTGGCTTAAAAGATCGCGGTCACTATTCTTAACAGATTCCATAGGACGCTGGCGCTGGCGGGGGGTACCCAAGTCGATGAGAAAAGCTGGCTGACCTGGAATTTACGGTTTTCTTAAAGGTGAGTGATTACCGATTTTACCCTTGTTTATGTATATACACAAACTGATGCTATCTATTTACACTACACAAATGCCATGTCGTACTGCAGGCCTAAGTACTAAGCAAGCTCGTCCTCGCTAGGATTTTCATCCTGGACATTCTGCTCGAAGAAATCTGCTCGAGGGTCAAGAACCACCGCAGTTTGCATGCAAGGATGCTTCACAATTACTACTTGCGACGCGATCTCGATCTGCGAGCATGAATGGCTCTGGGTATCGAAGACGGTGTCGTGGTTCTCGGGGTCATCGCAAAAGAAACAGCCAGTGACGCTGTCCGGGCCAACTATGGAGTTCATCCGGTTATACATGGCGATCTTCGCTTTTGTCGGCTTCTCGCAAAGCCGCCTTGACAAATATGTACTGACCCCACCAAGCTTGATGGCATAGACGTCTTCAAGACGGGCGAGCCTGGCACGCATGTATAATTGAGGAATTAGTTTGGTAAAAACTACGGAATCGTCTGAACATGGCCATGTTTACCTGTGGTATCTAAAGAAACTAGGTGAACATGGCCCTGTTATCACAATACATTACTAGGTAGGGCTAGAACATGGCCATGTTTACTCATTAATCATAAGCAGAAAGGCACGCACCTATCAGTCTCTTCCTCTTCACTTGTTCCACGCACGCGTTCGATGGAAAAAGAGCGGAAATAACACTGGACAGTTTTGAACTTCTTGTCCACAGCAGCGATGCGGAATCGCATGTTACCCACTTGTACCTTGTTAAACCTGCGGCATTTTGTGGGGCAACCACGCAACAACTCGATTTCGTCGGGAGTGAATGGTCGTCCGAGCCAAGGAGTCGGATCTTCGTCGGCGGCTAGACGGCATGTCATCCTCCTTTGCAGTCCTTTCTTCAAGCCACGACCGCCTCTCTTGACCCTGCGAATCACCTGAGTGATTAGTTTGTGGAAACGTGGATGGAAGTCATGCACGAACATGGCCATGTTTACTTAGTGTTTCATTCAGGCATTGATTAGATGAGGCCTTACCTTGTTCGTAAGTCCTCATGATATGCATCAAGCAGGCCTTGCAACCGTCGGTAATGCCCCACATTGGTGCGCATCCAAACATCGATGCACGCTCGCTCGCCTTCGGTCAATGTGTGCTTCTTCCCTTTATCGGCCACAACAACGCGGTCCCGTACAAGAGCGGGGACGACAAGTGGCCGTGGAACTTCGTTGCGAAGTGCCATAAGTAACCCTCGTACATACTGAATGGTCTTCTGCCGCCCCATTCCGTTCATGATGCTCTGCACCGGGAAGGCATTGTTCTTCACCCACCTCCCGATTTTGCCATTTAAGGACTCGAATACGAACATCCAATACTCGCGAACCGGCCCGAGGTCTCGAAGTTGGTCTACCACGTGACACAATAGATGTGTGTTGAGGACCCACCAGTGAGGGCTCGTCCCATGTCGCGAGCTCTCCATGGTGACGAGCCACTCTCTAATGTACTTGTCAAGTGTCGGCAGCTCCTGGATCCCCATGTTCACCATCAACAATAGGTAGGTAGGGCCATGTCCCACCATGTTCCTAGAAGGTCATGAACGGGTATGGCCATGTCTAACCATGTTCCTAAGGGATAATGGTCAGGTATGGCCATGTTCACTCTGTAAACTAGGTGGGCATCGCCATGTGCATTCAGCCTTCACACAAAATGTAAATTCTTGGTGACGCGACAGAACATGAGAGCAAGGTACCGTGAGAACTGCACCTTCGTATCGATCTCGTGGGCCGTGATTTCCCGGACTATCGTTGAAAAGTTGCCCCACCAAACGTGCGGAGTGCATTGGGTGAGTCATCGTCCCTGGCCATGCCGCGAGGATCGCGAAAAGTCCATTTCGAACATCACCAAATATTCGTGGGCTTTAGTCCTTGCGTTTCCGTCTGAAGACAAGCTTTCAACAATTTCCATTGACCCGCTCCCCATTCCCGTGGAAAGTCAACTTCCTCTCTCGCGAATTCCTCGGCTCTCTTCAAGCACCTTCCCGTAGCGGTGCGCACGTCGACAATCTGCCAAGGGGATGTCCTTTTGGTGTTGTTGCCATTCGCATCTGCTCAAGTGTCGGACCCGACCATAATTCACGTATGGATGCTAAACTTTTGAACAAACCGGACAGAACTGCCTAGATATGGCCATGTTCAAGCATGTTTATAAGCCAAAACGGCTGGACACAGCCATGTTTACATAGGTTTCGCTGGATGGGTTCACGTCGGGTCAGGCCTATGGAAAGGGGAAAATACCAGTTGCCCACCATGTGGGTTTAATGCCTTGAGATTTCGCCCACGTTCGCGTTTTCTTGTCAAAGTCAGTTCCCATCACGGTGTCAAGGACGTGCTCTCCAAGATTCTTGATCAAGTGCATCAAGTCGATGAGGTAGTCCTTGGCCTCATCCCAATACGGCAAGCGTGAGAATTCCGAAGGAAATTTTATACCGGTAGCTTTTATCATCGTCTCGAGATCCTTCATCGTGAAGTGTCCGCTTTCCTTAAGCGTTTGTTTGGTGCTGCGCCGCGTGGTGCCGTATCTCGGCATCCGTTCTCTTTTGAAACTCTGCGGGACCTGCGATGCAACAGGGTGAACATTGCCCTACCCATCATCGAAGCCGTCCGAACATGGCCATATCCGGTCATGTCTACACGTGGGTATGGCCATGTCTATGAAAAAACTAGCACAGCATGGCCATACTTAACCAATATCTGTCGCTTGCGTGCAGTACATCAAGGGAATACCAGAGAAGGTTGTTTACCAGGCTCGGCTTCCGTGCGGAAGGTATACCGCATCCCCTTGAAGATGCTAGATCGCCAACCTTGCAGGTTGCATGCAATGCAAGCCATGTACGCCCCCACATCCTTGCGACAAGCGCCATGCATCCATCAAACCTTTGATGTCAAACAACATCTTAAACAACATGCACCTCAAGTTGAAGGTTTCTTTTTTCACGATGTCGTAGCACGGCACGCCATCCCATAACTCCAGCAGCTGGTCCACAAATAGCTCGTAGATAGGTTGCGTGCTTTTTGGCTTCGCGCCGCTACATATCCCAAACACCTCCATGTTCACGAACTTGCCGCGGATGGTGGGGTGCATATTGAGGTATTGAAACGTCACCGGGAAAACTCCGCGCAGGTCCTTCCACACCGTGGCGCCATCCGCACATCCTAAGATCACCACGTTGCGGGGATCGCTGAAGAACTTGAACACACTATTCGATGAAAATGATATTATCATATGTCATTTTTGGATTTATATATATTTCAAAAAAATCAGGGTTTAGTGATATTTATGCGCGAAATAGGGATACATAAAGGCAACACGGTAGAAAAGTGC
>LGRX02016031.1:0-27296 GCA_001247695.2 Cymbomonas tetramitiformis | reverse complement strand
ACCGTGGAGGACTTCGAATCATAGGTGCGCGGAGTCAGTCACCGTGGAGGACTTTGCATCATAGGTGCGCGGAGTCAGTCACCGTGGAGGACTTTGAATCGCTGCAGCTCGGAGCTTATTTTATCGGCACCCGGATCCTGCATTCGATTGTTTACAGGTCGGCAATGGGGTGCAGAGTGATGTTGGGTGATTTTGAAATTGAGATTAAGAATGACGGAGGAGTGGGATGGGCTTTGAGACCGGGATGGGAGAGCAGACATACGCCGCAGTATGCAGTTAATTGGAACCGTTTTGCCCGGGCTCAGTGTCCTCGCATTGACCTACACCACTGATCCTTCGGTTGCCGTGGTGCTGCTCGCGTCCACACTGTGCTTCCAGGTGGGTGCGCCATTCTCAATTTGCACGGAACGTGCTGCGGTGCTCATTGTGGCGTGACTTTTATTTTTTTCTTAAATATTTGTATGCTACCTGTTGGGGAGGTTCCAGAGGATACGCGCACAGTAGGATGATAATGCTACATACCTGGAAGTGGATAAACAGGAAGCAAGCAAACCACTTAGACGAATGCACTCCGTTTGAACGTGATTTGTAACCAACATGCACAGAGTTCTTCGAGAGCAAACCGGATCTGAAGTTGGACTCGTGAGTCGAAAAGGACAAGCCGAGGGGGCGTAAAAGCTCACACCGTGGGAAGGTTATCTATGCGTTTTTTCTTGTTGTTTACAAGCCGGGTATGAACTAGTATCGAGCAAGCATGGCGGTGTTGCAGTTGTGCGCCAAATGCCGTGTGGGATACCTTTACTTTAAATGCAGGGATGTGTTGAGAAGGCCTGTGCGCTTGTGCGTGGATGCAGGCTTTTTCTGTAGGGGGGAATATAGCTTACATCCAAGACGTGGCGCCGGCACGTGCAGGCTTTCTGTTGGGTCTTACCAATGCTACTGGCGTTGCCGTTGGTATCTTTGCGAACATCTTGACGGGATACATCGTAGACAGCACTGGCAGCTTTCAGTTGGTGTTCCTCCTCACAGGAATCATATATCTTGTTGCTGGGGCGGTGTTCTGTACCATGCTGCAGGGGAAGATGTTGTTTGACCGTGCATCGTGAATGGTAGATGATTCGACGTTATGTAGCTTTAAGGTAGAGAAATTGTGGGAGACCAAACTTTGGACGATGCCGAAGCCAAATGTTACAGTTTTCCTTCGCACGCGTGTTGTATAGAATGAGGTCAAGGAATGTGGACGCGAATGTAGGAAACTTGGAGAGGTTTTCCCGTGTGCCCAGCTTAGCTTGCAAAGTGATATATTGTATCAGATATCATGGTAATGCCTTTAACTTTGACTTCATCGAAATAGAATGAGGCTATGCTTAATGCCTTTTGGTAAATTGATATTCAACTGCGCCTGCGTGTCCTCAATGTTGGTGTATCGCAAGGGGGCAACCTCTGGTGGGATGTGGGTGACGGGATGTAGTTGTCCTTGTGGTACCATTTCTGGCGGGCACTGCCTCTTCAGGAGTGTCTTGGCTTCGTCCGGGGCTTGCTCTCTTTCTGGGCCAATGCCTCTTGATTTTTTAATCCGCTATGGCTTGAGAGGTCGACCCCTCCCCGTTATCTCGAGCTCCTCTTTAAGAGAAGTATAAGGGAAGTATACGAATAGTCACGTGATGCATGCTACTATAATCTGAATATGCGGTGACCTTCGCTCATACATATGTGGGTTTCACACTGATGTGGATCGCGCTTCGCGTGTGTAGCCTTGTATGCCCTGTCGCGCAAGAACACGCGTCATGATTATCACGGTCTGATTCAATTATCGGATGCCTCTGTTGCCTGGTACAAATCGCACAATGCGTGGTGGTAAGCCAGAGTGAATAATATAATAAATCACGCCATAGTGCCCCCCCGCCCCCTCCGTTTTCGCGCCCCTAGCATATAGGTGTCCAGATTATTCCCCCCGCCAGAAAACTCTGCGGGAACCAGCTGCACTCCTCCGCATATCAGCTTTCGGTTGCCCCAACGCGTGCTTGCATTGCAGGTCGGCTTCTGGCACGACCATGCTGGGCTTCGCCTCCGGCGCTGCCTGGACAACTGCACTGACGCGGAGGGCGGCGGGAGGTTCCGTCACACAGCTCACATCATAGACCATACTACGGGTCTGCGGCAAGAAGCCCTCTCAGTCACTGAGATGGCATCGTATGCCTCCGGCAGATTAAAAACTCAGTTTTCCGATATGTTTGGGTGATTGGCATGTTGCAATTCACCCCCGCAGATCAAGAAAACTCACGGTTTTCTTAATCGGCCAATTTTTAATCGTCTTCAAATCCCGATGACCTTCACATCTATATGCCCAACCGGTCGTGACAAGAAACGCAGATTTCCCTCTTGCGCGAATCGTATTATTTGCCAAAGGCAGTCTCTATCCGAATACTTTACATTAAGTCGACAGTGCCATTTGACATTGCTGAAGCGATTGCTTAACTGATACGTTTAGATGTGAAGTTTTGAGCCATCTCTCTTCACACAAAAGTCAATACATTCCGCTGGGTAGTGCGAGGTGTGAAAGGGAAACGGAGTGAATAGAGCGGAATGACCGTTTCGAGTCGTGGTTATCCGTCGTATATAATTATATGGTGTCATTGAGCTACATGTTTACTCCTGGAAATATGGCCGACTTTGCACTTGGGTAGGCGAGAGTAGAAACCCATACGGAACACGGAGGTGGTGGACGAACGAACGATCAAGTGAATGGGAAGCCATCCCACATAATGTGTGCTATTCAGTAGACGTGAGGCTAGGTGTCGTGTGCAAGTCGTGTGTCACCGAAGCGATTGGCGGAGCACTGTGACGTCGTCGAGCAGGAGATGTCGATATTGACTGACGACACAGCGTCTCAGCATACCATCTCGGCGAGGTGTACTGTAAGCAGAAACACAAGACAAGTGACACAAGCCTCCAGCGCGCACCACCAACACACGCACCACCAACGCACGCACCACCAACGCCCATAGGCAAGCTAGCACGTGATGCAAGCCTCCATATATTATATACGCAAGCGCGGTGAACGATCCGTTCGTTCCTGACGACCGCGCGCAAGTTCGGCTTCAATATTGTTTAAGGGTAAGCGTTATCGAAACAACTGCCTACATGCACTACGTGTTCAAAACGCGACATGTATTACGTGTGTACGGACGATAGTCGCGTGATGCATGCTATAGTACCTTATGCAATCCAATGGGACATATTTTGACCCCTGTGGAATGTGTAGCAAATGCTTAGAAATAATTTTTGGGGACATAACAGATTGTAAAGTGTCGCTTTGCCGGGTTACTTGTTGTCACAACTCGAGTTATGAGGCGCGTATATGCATGCACCGGTGTAGGACAGTACGAATTTTTCAGCTTATATTTCATATATGTTATGCAAAATGAACAGTGTCGAAAAATCTTTTGTCGAATATCAATCCTATTCTTGGCGCGTTTACAGATGTTGGTGGTCACTTGCTCGGGTCATACAACAAATGAGATCGTAGTATTCACTCTGGCTTACCACCACGCATTGTGCGATTTGTGCCAAGCAACAGAGGCATCCGATTGGTAAATCAGACCGTGATAATCACGACGCGTGTCCCGGCGCGACGGGGCATACAAGGGCTACACACGAAGCGATTCACAGCGTGAAACACACATACGTGTAAGTATGAGCGAAGGTCGTTGCATACACATATTATATGAGCATGCACCACGTGATTATCCGTACACGCGTGGTAATGCATGCTGCGTTACGAACACATGCATGTATAGGCAGCTGGCTCGATAACGCGTACCCTTTGAAAATAATGTCTCAAAGCCGAACGTGTGCGTGGTCGTCAGGAACGGAACGTTCACCGCGCGTGTGTATATACTACACTTGCAATATTCCTGCAATATTCGCACTGACCACTTACAAACAAGTCTTGACTACAAATGATATCCAGTTGGGCAGTGAAATCTTGCCGAAATTTAGGGTTTTACTTGCATTTTACTTTTGTCGACTAACGGGCATGCATCGTGGGACATGTCGACACCTGAATATCTACGTATTGCGTCAAGTCACCTAATTAAATGGAACATCCTTAGATGTTCACGCCTTCGGGTTATTGGGGGGAGTGGGCAGTATGCATGATGAAAGGTGCACTACCTGTTGATATCTGGGTCCGTAGTTTGGGGGATAGCTTAGGGTTACATGTGTAACACCCATATATTTCGATCTACATGTCCCAGGAAAGAGAGGGCTATGTCACCCTGCAGTCAAAACACACTATAATGTGTACTTGGCATTAGAGCTCCCGCAAAACACTTGGTGGCATAGTAGACTTTTAAGGCGTGCACACGGTGAAAGCGTGCCGGAGGGTATGTAGGTATGACATTGTGTGTATGAGTGCGCTAAGCGGTGCGCCTATACAAAGCAATGCAATGTGCAGTGAAAGTGAAGTGGCATATTACGGTATTGAATTATTTGGTACAGATCTGCAGAATTGCCACAGTGGTGGTGTTCATGGTTTCCAATCGATCATGTACTACAGTGTAATTGCTTATCGTCATTACTAAGAATGCCTAAGGAAACATGTCTGCAACAAATTGTGAAGAATAAATGCAGTGGCATTGCATATTAACGTGGACCATTCTCTGGCGACGGCCGATTGAAGAGTCGACTAATAAGCTTGAGCCAACAATATATGACCCTTGCTGCGGAGTTCCTCGTTTGGCATACATCAAGGGCAGTGACAGTCTCCTCCACTCCTCGTGGCAAATGTTTTAGTGGGGGAGCAGCATTTGAAATGCGGAGGCTCCCAAGACATTAACGTGTGTTGCACACAAGCATTTTGTTTGGTGCACCATCTGTGGTACCACACATCATACATGCAATATTTGCTATGGGTTTACATTACTCTGCTTCGATCTGGATGTTGTCCACGTCATTAGTTGTTGTCTTGGAGGGAAGTGTGTTGTGGGGTGGCGGAGTGCTGGTTGTAGATGGATCACACGGTAAATTGATACAAATTTATTCGTTTGCAGCGCCGCAATGTTTGATCATCGCAGTAGCTCCTGATTGAGCATCAGTGTTGTTGCCGCATCATGCGCGTTGAAGTATAAGCCTCCGAATGCTTGCTCTAATCGCAACCTATCTCTCCAGAGAAGACGTTGGTCGCAAATGAACGCACAGATGTGTGTCTTCCCGGGCACTAACTGAGACTTTGATAATGTGGATGAATTGTAAAAAAATGTATAGTTTATCGGAAAGGATCATGTCCAAGTAGTTGATTCATTCTGATGGCGCAGCTCTGATACCGCACATAACCGTACTTAGCTACCAACTTTTTTTGAGGGATTCCCTTGATCTGCAGGTGCGCAGGTAGCTGTTGCATGTGTGCCATTGCAGCTTTGTACGCCCTGGCCACGCTGGGTAAAGCGCCGTGTATCGGTATATGCCTTATAATGCATGTACATGTAATACGCCGCGGTCCGTGTTTACCATCGGATGCCTACGTTGCTTGGTGCATGGCAGTCACTTTGTAGTAAGCCAGAAGAGTGTAATTACAATTTTGTTTTATGTGTATTACAATCATGTGGTGATATCTCGGATCTGTTTGAATCATTGCCGACAACTGTGATGATGCTTGCTGTGTTCCAAAGCGAGAATCAAATCAGTTCTATTATTCGAAGCATCACAGTCTATCACAAATTAGTTTGGATAGTTAAAAGATTGAAATGTGTTTGTTACTGTAAGCTTTGAATTGGATTTGTTCGGGTGCTCAATCTCTGGAAGTGGATTAGTTGGATTATCCAAGTGTAAGCTTGGATTAGCTTGGAACTTCAAGCTATAGCCCATAGATATAGTGCCAAGATGATCACGATTTTAAAACCGATACCGTGCCATGATGTAGACGTACATGGCAACGGCCACCATATCAGTGGCGTCCTCACCACCCGGGCGCCCAAAGCAGCCCATCAAATGCATTGCAGTAGATAACACTGTCGTTAAAGCACTTCGGTCGGGCCAAAATCCATTGTACTGTATAATATCACTACACGGAGGAACCACTATGCACCTGGATACATGCGGCAAATACATACACCTTCGAATGAGGTATACTCAAACAACATATTGGCAAGACCGGGTAAGCTTCGTTGGGCTCGACCCCAGTGTAATAACGGTATGCAAATATTGCACGTGTGATATATGCGCGGCGCCAGGTCGGAGTCCATGCGGGTGCACATCGGGGGGGCACGCGAATGTCCAGCTTAGATAGGATTCAGCCATGTGGAAATGTACATGTACAACATTAAATGTAGAATGTAGAATATCCCAGAATTAAGGCACATCGTGTGCTTTAGAGAAAATCCTAGGGATAGTGAGGGTACACTGGGTGTCAGGGTACACAAGAAGTATCATTTGGGCATGGACATTGCACATGATAGGTAGTAAACCTGCATTTCTGCGTATACCCATGTCAGAATCTCAAAAACGCATATTACGTGTGCAAAAGTGTCGTTCTAGGTCTCCTTACGCACTGGAAACTCCGCCGCCTTCTCAGTGGGAATGGTCTCGACAACGAAGTTATGATTGGTGTAAACACACGTATCTGCTGCTATGGTCATCGCTTTGTGTGCTGCCAGATCAAGCACAAGGACAGCAAGTGAGCATGCCAACTCCTATCTCCGGCTCATACAAACCTTGCCAAAACTCAAAAACATGAAGACATTTACAAGCAGCGCACAAAACGTAGCGTGGACGAACACTTTAAGGAATATGAAACAGGCACTTTCTGACTGTGTTCGGATGAAAACAAATCAAGCGTTCACTCTCTTTACCAGCTTCTACAGATGTGCCTTGCACACAATCTTGGCTGTGCATTCAGTAGGTATGCCTAATGTACACTCTCAGCAGCATTTTCTCAGTTCACCAAGGGCAGCTGCACCGGCACTGGCGCATATAGAACAGGTGAACCTCGATTACTGATGCCACCCTACCTTGATGCTGCAAAGACGTACTACGAGGGACAGCGCTTCAGGCGACAGCGCTGCAGGGGACAACGCTACAGGGGACAGCGCTTCAGGGGACAGCGCTTCACGCGACAGCGCTGCAGGGGACAGCGCTTCACACGACAGCGCTGCAGGGGACAGTGCTATAAGGGACAGCGCTGCAGGGGACAGCGCTATAAGGGACAGCGCTGCAGGGGACAGCGCTTCACGCGACAGCGCTGCAGGGGACAGCGCTTCACGCGACAGCGCTGCAGGGGACAGCGCTATAAGGGACAGCGCTTTAAGAGACATCACTATAAGAGACAGCGCTATATGGGACAGCGCTATAAGGGACAGCGCTATAAGGGACAGCGCTATAAGGGACAGCGCTATAAGGGACAGTGCTATAGGGACAGTGCTATAAGGGACGTGCTATATGGGACAGTGCTATGAGGACAGCGCTATGAGGGAGCAGCGCTGCAGGGACAGTGCTATAGGGACAGTGCTACAGGGGACAGTGCTGCAGGGGACAGGCGCTGCAGGGGACAAGCGCTTCAGGCGACAGCGCTGCAGGGACAGTGCTGTAAGGGACAGCTGCAGGGGACAGTGCTATAAGAGGACAGCTGCAGGAAAGTGCTGCAGGGGACAGCGCTGTAGGGGAGGCGCTATAAGGGGACAGCGCTATAAGGGACAGCGCTATAAGGGACAACTATATGGGACAGCGACGCAGGGGACAGTGCTATATGGGATAGCGCTATAAGGGACAGCGCTGTAAGAGACAGCGCTAAAAGGGACAGTGCTACAGGGGACAGTGCTACAGGGGACAGCGCAACAGGGGACATTGCTACAGGGGACAGCGCTGCAGGGGACAGTGCTGCAGGGGAAAGTGCTATAAGGGACAGTGCTGCAAGGGACAGTGCTATATGGGACAGTGCCTTATGGGACAGCGCTATAAGGGACAGCACTGCGGGGGACAGTGCTATATGGGACAGTGCTATATGGGACAACGCTATAACGGACAGCGCTGCAGGGGACAGCGCTACAGGGGACAGCGCTGCAGGGGACAGTGCTGCAGGGGACAGTGCTATAAGGGACAGCGCTGCAGGGGACAGCGCTTCACGCGACAGCGCTGCAGGGGACAGCGCTTCACGCGACAGCGCTGCAGGGGACAGGCGCTATAAGGGACAGCGCTATATGGGACTGAGCGCTAGATGGGACAGTGCTATATGGGACAGCAGCTGCAGAAGGGACAGTGCTATGAGGGGACAGTGCTGCAGGGGACAGTGCTGCAGGGGACAGTGCTATAAAGAACAGTACTAAAGGAACAACGCTATAAGGGACAGCGCTATATGGGACAGCGCTACGGGGGAAAGAATACTATTAGGTACAGCGCTACAGGGGACAGTGCTGCAGGGGGACAGTGCTGCAGGGACAGGCGCTATAAGGGGACGGTGGGGACAGCGTTACAGGGGACAGCACTGCAGGGGACAGTGCTATAGAGAGAGTGCTATAAGGGGACAGCGGCACTTCAGGGGACAGCGCTATTAGGGACAGCGCTGCAGGGACAGTGCTGTAGGGGACCGAGAGATAACAAAGGGACAGTGCTTATAAGGGACAGTGCTATATGGGATAGTGCTATATGGGATAGTGCTATAAGGACAGCTATAAGGGACAGCGCTATGAGAGACAGCGCTATAAGGGACAGCGCTATAAGAAACAACGCTATAAGAGACAGCGCTATAAGGGACAGCGCTATAAGGGACAGCGCCACTGTTTTACCGAGTTAGAATCAAGATGTGGAGTGCAATGGCCTGGAGGAAGCATGCCAGGCAAAAACGCACCAATTTGCCCAGCGGTCATGCCTGGGATATCAATCAAAGCCCTTGCAGCCGCCAGTGCGATATCGCCGCCCGATCCGATCCCTATGCCACCACCCTCCCGGCCGAGCATTAGAACACTACCTCGTGGATGGGTAAGCGAGCCCGTGATATTTTGCCCACGGAGCACAGAAGACGCCGCCCTAAAGCACTCTGCGGCTTCGGCGCTGCACTAGCATGGCTTGGAACTAGGCACGTACAACGCGGAGTGTTCACCCTGCGTCACGCGGCGCACTGGGCGCTACCGCAGCCTGTGTCACACGACCCACTGGGCGCTACCGCAGCATGCGCAGCGACCCAACTGCAGACTGGCCTATGCGAGCTGAACTGAAGCGGTTCCTCATTTACACAGACGGGCTTAAGGGGTGTTTGACCCTATGCCTCGACTACTCGGACAGGCTTAAATGGCGTGTGACCCTGTGCCTCGACTACTCGGACGGGCTTAAGGGGTGTGGCAGGCCCTATGCCTCGACTACTCGGACGGGCTTAAGGGGTGTGACCCTATGCCTCGACTACTCGGTCGGGCTTAAGGGTGTTTGACCCTATGTCTCGACTACTCGGACGGGCTTAAGGGTGTGTGACCCTATGCCTCGACTACTCGGTCGGGCTTGGGAGTGTTTGACCCTATGTCTCGACTACTCGGACGGGCTTAAGGGGTGTGTGACCCTGTGCCTCGACTACTCGGACAGGCTTAAGGGGTGTGTGACCCTATGCCTCGACTACTCGGTCGGGCTTAAGGGGTGTGTGACCCTATGCCTCGACTACTCGGTCGGGCTTAAGGGGTGTTTGACCCTATGCCTCGACTACTCGGACAGGCTTAAGGGGTGTGTGACCCTGTGCCTCGACTACTCGGACGGGCTTAAGGGGTGTGTAGGCCCTATGCCTGAGCCTCGGACAGGCTTAAGGGGTGTGTGACCCTATGCCTCGACTACTCGGACAGGCTTAAGGGTGTGTGACCTATGCCTCGGCTACTCGGACAGGCTTAAGGGTTGTTTGACCCTATGCCTCATTTCGACTACACCAGACGGGCTTAAAGGGGTGTGTGACCCTATGCACTCGACTTCTCGGACGGGCTTAAGGGGTGTGTGACCCTATGCCTCGACGACACAGACGGGCTTAAGGGTTCTGTGACCCTATGCCTCGACTACTTTTTGTGACCCTATGCCTCGACTACTCGGACGGGCTTAAGGGTTGTTTCACCCTATGTCTCGACTATTTGGACAAGCTTAAGGGTTTTTTGACCCCATGACTCGACACCTACGATGAGCCTGCACGGTGTGTGACCCCGTGCCTCAACTACATCGGCTTACGGGTTGCGCGGCCTTACTGACCCGATGCCTGGACAAATCGGGAGGGCTTACGGGCTGCGTGACCTCATTCCTCGAATACTTAGACGGAATTGTAAGTTGTGAAACCTTCCTGACCCTGTTCCTCGATTGCTTAATGGTGTGTGAAGGTCACGTGACCATATCAACCCTATTCCTCGATGACATGGACGGGCCTAAGGGCTGCGTGGTCCCCCTCCAGGACTACTTGGCAGCAAGACAGAGGGATAGGTGCTTAGCTCGCGCAAGGGCGTGCACCGATTATGCCGTCGTGGGGTTCGAGCACATCGCCACCACCGGTGATCGTAAGCGACACGGTGTCATCAGCGACGACCATCAAGGCCTGCCAAAAGCTCAGACTATCAGTGTTGGCGTTCATCCAGGCCAACCATTCCTGAAGACGACCTTGCGTGAAAGTGAATTATGATCAAGATGACCTGCAGTGAGGAAGTGGCTTCCGCGAAATATCCGACAGAAATGTGCGGAGAGATATACATTTCACGAGTTGCACGTTTGCGTTCACATTGAGTGGGATCGAGCCAACTTGTGTAAAGCAACATAAAAAGTGGTTGTAGAAGGAGCGTTGACAAGCACTGAAAGAGAATTTTTCTTACGTCTAGTTTCCGCAGATATTTATCGTTCCGCCAAGCCTTCGCCAGTTCAACTGCTGAGCGTGTGAGCTGCGAACGAAACACAAACCCTAATACTTAGTGGAAGAAGGGCGAGATGACTGCGGACCTCGTTAAACTCAAAAAGCAGGACGCAGCAGTTTCGGGGCAACATAGTACTAAGGGACACCAGATTTGAATAGGTTAGAAAGGCGAACGCTCCAAGTTTATTTTGTCTGCGCACCTGACCTGCGACACCGCGCACACACCAGCAAAGCTCCTAATCAGTCCAGAGTGTTCCAAATAAGCAGAGCAGATTATGCACACGAACAAGAGTGACAGAACGCCCCAAGAAGATATATGCGGAGGTGAGCCGTGGAAACATTCGGCACTTACCAGGATGCTCTTCAAGCTTAGCTTCAAGTCTATCGAACAGTGTGAAGGCATCAGCCGTGGCACCTACACGGGCGTTCAAGCAAATTAATGAGTGAAGATCCAATTAATAAAACAATGACTTTGGGGAAACAAAGGCTGTTAGTACCTGCAAATCCAGTGATAACCTCTCCGCTTGTCCCGATTCGGCGTACTTTCACAACGTTCGGCTTGACCACACGTGAGCCCTGCGTACACTGCCCGTCTGCGACGACGATAACCTGCGGAACGCTCCACGGTCAATAACAACACGAAGGTAGGTGACGGTATGGAAGACACGGAATCGCACCTCTCCGTCTTTCCGGACACAAAGCACGGTGGTACCGATGTACTTGGATGGATCATGATGAAACTGCCTTACACTGATCTGTGGGAAAATCTGTGGGAAAATCGGGACGCTGGCAAGTTGATCTGTACCAAAATGCTCTTTCAGTTACAACGGCAAAAAAACTTGCACGACCAAGTGCAAAAGCTGCAAAGTTAAAAATAAGTTTACATTCAAGGCTTTGTGGGGCTTTTTGCAGAGCTCGGACCTTGTTTTGCAAGAACACTCCTCGTTGTAGGCACAAGTTCTCGAAATGCGTGGCGAAACCGAGATATCATAGTGAAATAGTCTGATACAGGCCGGTATAATTTTCAGTTTGGGTATTTGGTCCCCCAAATGCCAAAATGCTGGTTGCAGCTTGCTGTTCTAAACTTCGTAAGATCTAGATGTGCTTTGCGTTTGGCGTTCGCTTTAGTCAGTACAATAGCCAGTCAAGTGACGATCGGATGACGTCACGGTATAGTGAAAATATGCGTAAAATTTAAAATTAGGAGAGGAAGCACGAACAGACGATTGCTACCAAATTGCACTTTTATGGGAGATCCAGATCGACATGTTTTTGTCGAATAGTCAATAGTCTATAGTGAATACTGTAGAGCTCTACATGTATGCAATAATATCTCTATGACGACGTCACGCGCCACATTTCCCGAATTTTCCTCCCTCGAACCTCCCCACGCTCCCAAGTCCCATCATGAAGGACCAGACTTTCCCCACTGTATGGGGGGGGGGCTGCCTGCCTGGTCTCTCCTAGTTTCACCCCTCGCGCTGAGTGCCTTGCCATCTTGTCATCTTGTCATCTGTCACCACTCCGACCGACCATCCACGATAGCTAAAAACATTGGCGTATGTTATTTTATCTATCTTAGCCTTCGGTGCCTTCCGCGATTTTCGTGCGCCACCTGTTGTTTTTGTGTATATATATATATCTTATATATACTCACCGACCTTGGGAGCATTTCCGTTTCCAGTTATGGGTCTGTACCACTTCTGTGGTTGCATGACGATCTTTCCTTGGGGCTAATTTTCGTCTCGTCGAACGCACCAACTACCGCACCGACATACTTACCGAGTTGTTTTTAGCTATCGCGGACCGCGGTCGGTCGGAGTGATGACATATGATAGGATGACAAGATGGCAGGGCACTTAGGGCGAGGGGTGAAACTAGGAGAGACCAACCCCCCCCCCATACAACGGGGAAAGTCTGGTCCTGCATGAATGTCGCTCTACCACTCCGGCATCAACGACCGACGATGCCGCTTTACCACAACACCGTTGACTTTCTGGCCGGCAGCACTCCTTCTGGCGCATAACTTGTTGGGAATGTCACAGTGACTAGTCGTACAGTCACGTGTCATTTCCGGTAGATCATCCTCGGTAGTCAGCTAGCGTCACAGACTCAGGGTATTTATTTGTGCTATCACAGTTATTTAGCATGATCCATTCGTTCACCGTCCGAGCGTTTCCCCACAGCCGACGTTGTGTTTCCAACAGGTTATGGACCCAATTACGCTTCGCGTAATTCGTAGTTAGCGTTGAACATCATTTCGTTGTCGCTCTATCTTCGTTTGGAGCGTACCCTTCTCTTCTTGGGTTGCCGAAATCTGGTTCTTCGTTTTTGATTGGAACATTGTTGTTACTGTGGGTAATTAGACGGTGTGGATTCGAATCCTTTTTTTACGCCTGGCATGTAGCACGGCTAGGTGGGCCCGGATTGCATAATCGATGAAAATGACATTTAGAAGTCGCAAGAAGTTTCAAGAAGTACTTAGTGGTTAAAAGAAATCATCTAGAGGCAATATTTTATATTTTTGATAATTGTAGTGGCCACAGGGCTGCTTACAGGTCGCGGACGGGCTGCCGTACATACATTGCATATCTTGCGGGCGCGTGAGATATGCAAATGATACGGGGAAGTTATTAGACGTTGTGAGAAGTATTTAGAGGTCATCCGTAGGCAATGAGAAGCAAAATTTCACATCGGGACATATTCACGGGGTGCTGGGGAGCTAATTTCGTCTGTAAAATGGCTGCAAAGCAGAAATTGCATATCTTGCGGGCGCGTGAGATATGCAAATGATACGGGGAAGTTATTACACGTTGTGAGAAGTATTTAGAGGTCATCCGCAGGCAATGAGAAGCGAAATTTCACATCGGGACATATTCACGGGGTGCTGGGGAGCTAATTTCATCTGTAAAATGGTTGCAAATCAGAAATTGCATATCTTGCGGGCGCGTGAGATATGCAAATGATACGGGGAAGTTATTACACGTTGTGAGAAGTATTTAGAAGTCATCCGCAGGCAATGAGAAGCGAAATTTCACATCGGGACATATTCACGGGGTGCTGGGGAGCTAATTTCGTCTGTAAAATGTGCGAGAAGACCCAGTCAGTCAAGACAGGTCAAACAGGAAGCACTGCAACGCTCAGGGTTTCGCACTCAGAATCCCTCTCAACATACAGAAGATATAATATATAGTTCTAGTATGCTGAGTGTGATGCGAAATGAGCTAGTGTGTGCTCTGTCTCATGTGACAACCGAACTCGATCAGAGGAGGTGACAATCAGGTCAGCGAGGTAGTCAGAGGTGTCGAGCCGTATCGGTGATGACAGCGGTCAGGTCGGTCGGTGATGACAGCGGTCACGACGGGTCGGTGATGACAACTCTGATGACTGAGCTCGGACTGAATGTCAACTCCAGCACACCACCTCGAGTGAGGTGGTCAGACCAATAACCAATCAAACCAAGATACATGCCACTAATCCAGTACCAGAACCAAAATCCAGAAAGATGATGGAGATGGTGGAACTGCAGTCACACCGTGTCAGGGCTGAAAACCCCGAAAAGCTGGTCCGTAGACCCAACGTCCTGACACGGGCAGTAATCTGTCCCTGGTGCCACCCTGCTGTCGGGGGATAGTGATATGTCATGTCTCTGGAGGTCCACACACCGTGGCTGCAAGCTATCCGGGGTGCTTCGTCAGGGTTAGGATAAGGAGTGCCGAAGCAGGTCCAGATCCGCCCGTCACCGGAAAGACTTACTGCAGAAGGAGAATGAAGAGAGAGATCATGACTGACAGCAGCGGTGGCGCTCACGGTCGGAACAGACACTGTAAGGATACCATGACTAATGCAGTGTGGCTAATACCATAGAGTGAGCTCGGAATACAATGTCCATATACACAATCTATCAATGAGTGCACATCATTTTCTATCTAATACAGTGATTCATTTCTAAGGAAAACAGTAGCTAACATAAAGTAACCAGCCATAAGTAATTTTGAATATAGGCCAGTACCTGCAAAGCACAGTCAGCTACACAAACAACCCAAAACAGGAAAACAGGAAAGCAAGGTACTCACAGTCAGATCATGCTGCTGCTTTCTGAATACCAGTAAATCATTTCTGAATAACTGCAGCCTGAGCCTTACCCATGGCCATATATTGCTGGAACATCTGAATGAAGTATGGCTGCATGTCCTTGACTGGAGGAACTGGTTTGGTGTAAGGGTCTGCCAGGTTCCGAGGTGATGGGACTCTGGCACACCGAATCCAGTTCAATCTGACAAAGTCTCGGAGGACATGAAATCTGATAATCACATGCTTCACCTTCTCGGAGAGGAGGTGATGCTCGACAATAGATCTGCATGCATCATTATCCAGCAGTAGAGGAATAGGTAACTCCAGGCGGGGCTGAGCTGAGGCTGTACTGATATATTCTCTGTTTCTGTTGTTCTGGAACTTGAGGGGGGTGATTTCATCTGTACTGAGTTCATCAGGAATTGTAGGAGAGTTTGGGCGGACTGAGGTCAGACCGTCTGCTGGCTTGTTTTGTTTGTCAAGCAGACGCCTGAGGACTGAGGTAGTCTGAAGAGAGGGCATGTCAAAGTGGATATCTGTGGCTGCTCTGTCAAGGTACTGAATAGCATGGTCAAGATCGGAGTCAAGGGGCTGCTGGGAATCAATACGGTGAGTAATAGAACCAAATATCTCAGTGAGCATGAACATCAGTGACACCAACCGCTGTGCTGCTGTACTGGCTGCCACATACTCTGACCCTGTGGAGGAGACCTCAGTGATGGTCTGCCTCCCTGAATGCCACTGCAGTATCATACCAGCCAGGAATATCACGGAGCCAGAATAAGACCGGGCATCATTCTCTAAGTCCCTAGCCAGGTCAGCATCTGAATAACAGAACATGGTGATGACCTTGACCGGAGTCTCGGGGTAGTAAAATGCCAGAGAGTAATGAGCCGTGCTGTCCATGTACTGCGCAATTCTGATCAGAGCCTTCATAGACTCCTCAGAAGGGCATGATACAAACTGAGCCAGATAGATTACGGGATAGTAGCAGTCAGGTCGTGAGCCACGGGCCAGCCATAGCAGTGAGCCAAGGATGGATCTGTAACTGGGGACAAGGGATAAGTCTGGATCTGCTGGTTTCTTGATGATGAGCTTCGGGTCCATAGGTGTTCTGAAGGAATGAGCTGTGATGTTGTTGTTGGCCATTAAGTCCTTGATCTGTCTGGACTGGCAAAGGTAGATACCAGCCTGATCCTGCCTGACCCGCATCTGGAGAACCGATGTGACCTCTCCGAGATGCTTAGCCAGAAACCTGGCTCTGAAAGCTGCCCAGAAGGCATCCTCAAGCTCTGTACTGGCGACCAGAATGAAGTCATCCACATAGACAACACACATGGCCTTAACCAAATCAGTGTAGATGAAATATATGCAGTCATCATGAGAGGACTGCCTGAATGTCACCTCGCCGAACATAAAGCTGAGCATGAAAACCTTAACCAGTCTCTGCCAGGAAGCACCAGCCACCTTAAGGCCATACAGTGCATAGTGCAGTAAAGCACCACCGAACCCCTGATAGGTGTAACCAGCCGGAAATGATACCCATACTGGAACATCCAGCTTAGCATTCATAAAGGCCTGGGAGACATCGAAGTGACTCATCTTCAGACTGAAGATGCTGCCGAAGATGAAGGCCAGTCTGAAGGCATAAAGCTGAGGTGTGGTACAGGTGGTTTCCCACGGAAGGTAGCCGTATGTCTGCTTACCATTGGCACACAGTCTGGTTTTGAAGATCTGCCGTGTGCCGGATGGTGCTGAGGGGTCTGGTTTGAAGGGTCTGGAGAACACAAAGAGAGTGGTCAGGCCTTTGGTACCCGAGGGAAGGTGTCCCGGGACCATTTTATTGTCGGCGGCCAGACCAGCCACTTCGGCATCCATAGCCTCCTGCCACTGAACTGCTTCTGGGGTGGAAAGTGCCTGCTTGACACCGTGGACTGGTTTGAGCTGGGGTGCAGAAATATTGAACATGTGCACCACCAAGTCTCTGGGTCCTGATCTGATGAAGCTGTCAGCTGAGGTGTACTGCTGCGGAATGTACTCGGGGCGGACATCTCTGCTGGGATCATCGGAGAAGGGAAGGAAGGCGGCGGCATGAGTGGACGGAAAGCTGACCAGGGTAGCAGGAAGGTCCATATGCCAACCATAGGTAGACTCTGGAGTAGGCTCAAATATTACACCATAAGGTGTGCTGCTGCCTCTGTCGGTAGAGATGATGATAGCGCCATATGAAGGATGTCTGCGGCTCTCTCGGGCTCTGACAGCTGTCCAGATCGGATAGTGCTCATTGACCGAGACGGTCTTCCTATAGTGTGCAACATACACCAGCAGGTGTCTGTAGTGTGTACCGTCGGGTGTGGACTTGACATAATGAACCACGTCAGTCCAGGTATTGTCCCTCGACGGAACAGAGAGAAGCACACAGCCGTAAGACTGTCGGTCGGAGGTGCAGTAGTATGAGCTGATCTCAATGATCTGGGCATAGGTACAGTCGAGTGTCTCTGAGAAGGGAGATGGCCTGATAAAGGTAGCATCAGCCTCCCTGTCAGCTGCCATAGTGTCTGGGAATGCTGACATGGATCTGCCCAGGTGCTCATAGGTAGGTATCCAGTGTGGCTTGCCCACAAGATGTACTGTGCCGTCGGAGGTGTCTAGGATCTTGTAGGCATTAGAGCCCATAGAGATACCAACCATGCGGCCTGCCCATGATCTGTTCTGAAGTTTTGATGAAATGCCTGGCTGTCTGCTGTTCCTCTGCTGACTGTCCATAACCACATAGCAGTGTGCACCAAATGCACGGAGACGTCGGTACTGAAAGTGATGACCTGTCATAGTGTGGATAGGGGTAGTCACCACTTCCTTGTGTGGTGTAATAGACCACAACAAGGCACCATGCTTAGCCGCAAGCGGCCAGTAGCTGAGGTCAAGTCCAGAAGCTGTGAGGATGGATCGGATCATACGGGACAGGATGCCAGTGACATTCTCCGCATAAGGATTGTCCGTATGGACTGTGGGAGAAGAGGTCTGGTGGACAATGCCGTGCTGCTGGTAAGCTGCCCGGCATTTGGCATCTGCCATCTCAGGTGCACAATCAGTCCTCAGCACCATCTCAGTGTCTGAGACTGTAGAGGTGGACAGGAACAGCTCATCAATGCCGTAGGAGAGTGATCTGGTATAGGCAATGAATCTCAGAAGACACACATAGTAGTCTGCCTTAGAGGCAACGGTGAACACAAATAGGTATCTGGTGGAGATGTCAATGAAGTGGATACGGTATCTGTGCCCATTATAGCCACTGGGTGAGATGGGGCCTGTCATGTCTGAGGCCCATTTCCGGGCTGGCTGCTGCTGACTGGTACGGAGGCGGTCTCTGCTCGGGGCTGATTTTTGTTTGAGGCCCGTCGTAGCACAGACTGCACACCACTGAGAGCAGGTGGTAAGTGAAGCAAGAGCTGCTCTGGAACACTGTGGTCTGCCCAAGTCTACCCCTGGCATGTCATAGAGACGGAGGATACGGGTCATCGAGGCATGCCCGAGAGCATCATGCAGCTCAAGGGGAGGACTGACCCTGATCGAGGTGTGGCGGTCTCGGTAGAGGATGCAGATGGGAAAGGGTGTGCCATCGATGAAGACCCGACCAGGTCCACCGTCAGAACCAGCTGGGGTGAGAGGGTGTGTGGAGGTGTAGGTGTGTCGCTCAAGGTAGCTGAATAACCCCGTAGTACCAGTAGGCCAGATGTGTAACACCTCCATAGTACAGGTCTTATGCCAGATCCTGTGGGATGGCATATAGGGAACTATCCAGAAATATACAGTATTATGAGGGTCCAGAGGAAAGTCAGCATTGCCTTTAGTGAAAAGGCGGTCCAGAATAGATATAGTGAATGGCGGATTAGCATAAAAGTAATAACCAGTCAACTGGACGGAGAATATACTGTTCTGACTGTGATAGTGCTGAAGAGCAGGATGATTGTTGCCCTCTCCGACTGGGAGAGAGTCGCCGAACATAGAGACATCAAAGGCTGGTTCCCCCAGCTTGGCCGTAGCCGTAGGAGAACCATGAGTAGTAGCCCAGGTACTGTACTGACTGTTGGACCACATCCAGTCGGATGGGTCCCCTGATCTGTGCCTCTTCTTATTGCCTTGAAAGGCCTGAAAGCTGACATCTGCTGACTCTGGCTCTGCCCAAAGATAGTCTGTGCCATCATCAATGATAGAGTATGTCCGGCCAGAGTCAAGATGGGTATATGTCATACTGATGAAGTCAGGTGATGAGAAACCCTCCCGGAGCATAACTCGAGTTGACAGGAGGGTTTTGGCGCCGTGTTTGAAATGGCAGCCAGGAATGCTATACTCATCAATGTCACCAGTCAGTATGTCTCTGCCGATCAGTCTCAGTGTGCCGGTGCCGTCAGTCCGTGAGGCGGGTCCAGTCATGACTGTGCTGAAGGATATGGTCCTGCTGGTATCAAGGTCAGTGATCCTGTGTCTGGACCCGGTGATATTGCCGGTTGCACCGGAGTCACAGACAATGCCATCAGTGTCAGAGCCGGTGATAGATAGAGTAAAGATGTATCATGGGGTCCTGGGAGAAGATGACTGAAGGGGGTGCACAGAATAGTCCAAACCAGGTACACATCTCCAGGGCTGTGTCGCCAACATACTGCATGGCGCCGTAGAGCGGTGTCTGAGCCACAGGGCTGCAGGCAGCGGAGATCGGTGACAGGTGGTGACCAGCCTCAAAGTGAGCCTCGACGAGGAACTCCTCATAGACACTCTGGTAGAGACATGTCAGGACTATGCCAAGGAAGGCTGTCAGGAGCAGAGCTGATACTGCTCTGTACCTCTGGCGCCGCTTCTCAAGCGCCTGAAGAAGACAGATCTGGGCTGAGCTGTCTGGTGGAGAACCGTCGGAGCCACGAGGAGAACCATAGTGGCGGTGCTGACCAGAGTCATACTGCCAATACCAGTCGGAACCAGAGGAATATCCAGAACCATCACCAGATGAATACCCAGAACCATCACCAGATGAATACCCAGAACCATCACCAGAGGAACACTGCCGGGTGGCAGACCAATCAGGAGTGATACCAATGCCACCATCAGGTAAGCCACCATCTGATAAACCACCATCCCCAGACCAAACTGACTGGACTGACTGGACTGATTGACTGTACTGACTGACTGCAGTACTGCTTTTCCCACCTCCCATCTCCCCCCCCGGTTGACACAATGTCAATCCGTACCCCACTCCCTGAACAGGTGCTGCGGCTGAGAGGGCCTCCGCCGAAGCACTTGCCAGGAAGCAAGTGAACAAGGCAAAGGACATGAATGCACACCGGAAGATAGAGACACCACCTCTACCGACACGCCGTGGCGGTGGAGGTGGTGCCTGTGTGTCAGACATGTGAGTGTCACTAGTCAGGTCAAGCGACTCATGGACCGGAGCGGGGACAGGAGGACACTGCTGAAGGAAAGTGGGGGAGAGACTCCCTTCTGTAGGGCGACCTCCAAGATTGATTGAGTTAAAGTTTGGGGCCGTGTCAGTGCCCCCAGTGTGCACCCGGTGCTCACTGGCTGGTGGGGACACTGACACGGCGGAGCCTGCATCAGACAGCAACAAGTCAGGAGGGCCAGGTGGCGGGGGCGTCACCAGAGGGGCTACACCCCTAGCTCCTAGTGAACTCTTTGATGGCAAAATGTTACCGTGGCAAACGGTAGGGGACCTGTAGTCCTCCTCCCACACCCGCTCCCAGTGAACCTGCTCCAGGGATTTCCCTGGAGCAGACAGGGGGGAAGCAGGCGGGGGCACCGCACTGCTCCGTGACCCCTCCCTCAACAAAGATGCACTGTGAGTGTGGTGTGGGGAAGAGTGCTCGGTGGGTGCCGGTGCCGTGTGCATGTCACTGTCCTCACTGTCGCCCTGCACCACCGTCATTCCTGCAAACAGAGAACAAGTCTCTGTGAGTGCAGGGACGGTGTGCGTGTGGTGGACGGGCGAGGGTAGTGACTCACACTGTGCTGCAAACAGCCTAGCAGACACCACCGACGAGTCTGCTCGGTCCTGTGGAGCACGATCCACAAGAGCTGACCCGTGCGGTGTCTGCTGTGTCTGTCCGGAGTGATACTCTCTGCAACAGGCGAGCACCACCGCAGCCGTGGACTGTGGTGAGTGCTGTGACACCTCGAGAGGTGCATCATGCTGTGCAGAGACAGGTGCAGAAGCAGGGATGTCAGGCAGCAAGTAGGGGGGAGTGGGGAAGGGGTCACAAGCCTTCTGTTCTGTGCCGGTCCGGAACATCCCGAAGTGCACTCTTCCGAGTGACAGCGAGACCTTCTCGGACTGTGCACAGAACTTTTGGAATTTGGCCTCCGCATGTTCCTGAAGACGGTCCCACTCCTGTTGTTGAGCCTCGGAGAGGCCGTCCCAGTCCCCATCGTCGTCAGACTCATCGGAGTTCCCGTGCTCCTGACTAGCGGAGTGAGAACTCTCCTCACTCTCACTGTCAGAGCACGAGTCCTCCTGGTACCCGACAACTGCTGGGGTGCCGTGCAGCAGACAGAAAGACTCTAGTGCCTGTTCAGACTCCTCGTAGGCAGTCTGAAACTGGGCGGCTAGGATCTCCGTCCGAGCATGCTCCGCAAGCAGCTTCGGGTCGAGATGGAAAGCATGAGCCGACATCAGCTTCGGGCAGTCGGCAGCCCTGTGTCCCTTTGACCCACAGGTCCAGCATTCCCCTCGGAACTGCTGGGTCTGCCGATCAAAGACGACACGAGACTTGCCCTTGCCCTTGCCTTTGCCGGTTTTCTGCTTCCCCTTACCGCCCGTCTTACCACCCTTACGGGGAAAGACTCCTGCACGGTAACCAGAGCCAAATCCCTTAAAAGGGTTAGTGCGACGGGGCGGAATGTAAGGACGGGAAGGGGTGCGGTCAGAGACTCCCCTGCGGCCATGTGCACCACGGCTTCCGCCGTGATGCGAACCTGCGTCATTGTAGAAAGCGGCTGTTAGTGGGGACTTGAGTTTCGTCCCCGCGTTCCTGTGTACTGCCCGTGTCTCACGGAAGCAGGTCAACAAGGAAAGCGAGGAGTCAGCGTCGAGCTTCTCCTCTGTGTAGGCATCATGCACCGCCTTGTAAAAGACGGGACAGATCCTACGGAGAAACAATGCGATCCGTGCCTTCTCAGAGATGGTCACGGTGCACCCAGGACCCAAGTCGGACTCAACGGTGTCCAGAGAAGTCTGGAACACGTCGATGTAATCCGCTGGGTCCTGGCCAGCTCTCAAGTCAACTCTGTCACCAGCGAATAGGAAGTCCGCAGCGCTGAACTCCTCGTGATCAGGCACAACGTGCCTCACGAGATGTACAAGTGCGATCTTACCATCCCCTGGGAAGAGTCTGTCAGCCTTGCGCAGGACACGCAAGGCGTCTCCTGCGCAAAGTGACTGAAGCAATTCCAACAGCAGGAGGTTCGCCTTTTTCGGAACCTCCAAACCGTGGTTTTGCAAATCGAACATCAACGCCATCTTAGGGTGAACGAGCGTGAGTCTGGAATCGAGTTGCTCGACAAGGATGTCCAAAAGCAAACGAGAATTCTTCTCGCTGCTAGTGAACTTCCATGTCTTCGCAGACTCTCCAGGCTCGACGCACTTCCCTTTGATGACGCTGAGCAGAGCATCAAATTCCGCGGGCTTGCGTAACAACTCCCATGCGAGGTTGTTGCAAACTGACAAATCTGACGTGTCCGGAGCATCCGCTGGAGTTGGTGTGCCATTCAGAGCTCCAAATTTAAGTTGCCGTTTCCTCGCCCCTGGGGGGTGCGTCAGCAAGCGTCGCGGCAGAACTGGCGGTGTGGCGAACGGAGTAGAGGACATCACGAATTCTAAAAGAAAGAACTACAAGCAAGTCAACACTAGCAATCCCTAGCAGGATAATAAGCAAGCAAGCAATCAAATTTCACAACAGGAGCACCAAGAGGGTGCCAAAAAGGGAAGGGGGAAGAAAGCCTGTGATGTAAAACAACACAGTTAGCAGTTAGTGGTGATGGCGTGGAGGAGCTCTTCGTTCAGTCCCGCGATTTTAAAAGTACTCGCGCGAGATTGTCAGGGTCCCTACGGTTGATCAGGCCGTCCCAGGATTTTCCTAACTAATTTAAACGCTGAAACGGAACGTACGATTCCTCTCACTCACCACTACTTGCCTACTTTACTTCCATGATCCCTTGATGGCGCGCCCTCTTGGCGCTTCCCTAAGCGTTTAGCCGACCATAATCGGCTCCTAGCCTTAGGCCGGTGGTGGGGCCAAACCTGCGAGAAGACCCAGTCAGTCAAGACAGGTCAAACAGGAAGCACTGCAACGCTCAGGGTTTCGCACTCAGAATCTCTCTCTCAACATACAGAAGATATAATATATAGTTCTAGTATGCTGAGTGTGATGCGAAATGAGCTAGTGTGTGCTCTGTCTCATGTGACAACCGCACTCGATCAGAGGAGGTGACAATCAGGTCAGTGAGGTAGTCAGAGGTGTCGAGCCGTATCGGTGATGACAGCGGTCAGGTCGGTCGGTGATGACAGCGGTCATGACGGGTCGGTGATGACAACTCTGATGACTGAGCTCGGACTGAATGTCAACTCCAGCAAAATGGTTGCAAATCAGAAATTGTATGTCTCGCGGGCGCGTGTGATATACAATATTAGAAATCACAATGTTAGAAGTCATTGCAAGTTATCAGAAGTTATCACAATGCATCATCACATGAATACTTTTACTTTGCCCTAATGATACGCATATTATTGCAGTTGCAGGAGTTGGGGCACTAGCAGCAGTTGCCGGGTGGCGGGTGCTCAAATTCAAAGGTGGCTCAAATTCTGCAACTCCTCTATGGAGACGCCCGAGGCCCTACCCAAGTCCGAGGTATTCAATGGCTGGGTCTGCTGGAGTTGCTGGAGTTGCTGGAGCTGCTGGAGCTGCTGGAGCTGTCGGGCCTGTGGTTGCTGAAGGAGCATGGGCTGGGACTGCTGCATTTGCAAAGTCTGGGGAGCTTGCAGCAGAAGGGGTTGCAGCTGCTGGGTCTGCTGGAGCTGCTGCAACTGCTGCAACTGCTGGAGCTGCTGGAGCTGCTGGAGCTGCTGGAGCTGCTGGAGCTGCTGGAGCTGTTGCAACTGCTGGGGCTGCTGGAGCTGCTGGAGCTGTTGCAACTGCTGGGGCTGCTGGAGCTGTTGCAGCTGCTGGAGCTGCTGGAGCTGCTGGAGCTGTTGCAACTGCTGCGTCTGGGGTTGTTGGAGCAAGAAGGGCTGGGGTTGCAGCGGTTGGAAGGCTTGCTGCAACAACGGAGGCTGGGACGCTTCCTGTCCTACTTGGAGCATCGGCACCGCCTGAGGCACCGCCTGAGGTTGCTGCTGAGGCACCGCCTGAGGTTGCTGCTGAGGGCTTTGCTGCTGGGGGGGGAGGGTAGGTGGTGCCTCCGCTGTCGGCGCGCTGGGCGCATCTTCCCATGGGCTTGCCATGAAGTCCGCCACTTGGCGCTCCAAGGCCCGCTGTTGGCGTTCCTCAGAAAGCTTCAGCTGCTGGGTGAAGTGCGCCTCCTGCTGCTTCAGCATCTTCTGGCTCGCCTCCTCCTGCCTCGCTAACACCGCCGTTAGCTCCTCCACCGTGATTCCCCTCACCGATGGGGCCGCCTCGGTAACCTCCGACAGAGCGACAAGCGGTTGAGGGGGGGCCACCGTGCGGGCTGACGACGCCGGCGCCGCGCCCCTCGTTGACGCACGCCCCATGCTTCCGCTGCCAGCAGAGGATCTGCTCCTTTTTTGACCCTTTGCTGAACCGCCACCCGAGCTCAAGCCCCTACCAACCTTACCCGCCGGCTGCTGCCGTATCCGCGGGAGGCTCAACCTCTTCGGCGGGTTTCCCTGGGAGTTGGCTCCCGCGAGTTGGCTCCTCAACTTCTTCCTCGGTGGGGTGCCGGCGGTATCCACGTCCTCGCCCTCGTCCTCCGCCGGGACGGCAATTGCCGACGCACCACCCTGCGGCTCTGCATTCGCACCCCCTCCCCACCGAGCAAGCATGTCCACGAAGACGTAGTCATCTTGCGTGTGGTACGGCGAGGAGAACATGTCACCCTGAAGATCCTTTGCCGTCAATTGCCTCACGATCGGAGGCAAAGAGACACCTGTGAAGAGCCCACAATCGGACGTCGAGCTTGTCAAAAAGAAATTGGGGGCTACCACTTAGACAAAAGCAATTTCATCGCAAGCATGCTCAGCACCCCCCGCAAGAGTACCGATTGATGAGCTTCGGGAAGAAGATTCTCGCGCACTCGTACACAATGTCCGACCCCTCTTCAGTCTTGAAGTGGGCGGCACCACGGGCCTTATCCGTGCTCCCCTGGTTAAGCCGGTTCATCCGGAAGATGTGCGTAAGGTGCGGGGTGGCGTTTCTGCCGTGGATAGGCCCACCGCATATGGTGAACCACCCACGGTCTTTCACGTGCAAGATCGTCCCCGCAATATACGCGCCCTTGTATACTTGCCCTTGGTGATACACGACGGATCCCCTCTCGAAACGCCCCTTGCTTGGACTTTTCCGTGTACCCCTCCTTCCCATGCACCCCATCCCCCGCCACGTACACCACCGGTGCTAACTGCGGCAGATCACGGTGATGCACCCAACGGGGATAAAGAGCAACACGTTGCTCCAACGTGGCCTTCGCCCACCCCGGCCAATCCGCGGCAGCGGGCGCCTTCACGACCACCTCCGCCGGTGCGGGCTCTCCCGCCGCGGGGCTCCCCGTGATTGGGGGCGGAGCGACGACCACCTCCGCCGGTGCGGGCTCTCCCGCCGCGGGGCTCCCCGTGATTGGGGGCGGAGCGACTACCACCTCCGCCGGTGCGGGCTCTCCCTCCGCGGGACCCTTTGTGATTGCGGCATCCTCCACCACCACCTCCGCAGGTGCGGGCTCTCCCGCCGCGGGGCTCCCCGTGATTGGGGGCGGAGCGATTACCACCTCCGCCGGTGCGGGCTCTCCCTCCGCGGGTCCCTTTGTGATTGCGGCATCCTCCACGACCACCTCCGCAGGTGCGGGCTCTCCCGCCGCGGGGCTCCCCGTGATTGGGGGCGGAGCCAACACCACCTCCGCCGGTGCGGGCTCTCCCGCCGCGAGAACCTCCGTGCTCGTGGGGGCGGGAGCGTCCGCGGGTTGCTCCGCTCCCGACGGCGCTTCCACATCCCCCTCACCAACCTCGGGGCGTTTGGCCGCTTCAAGGGGCGGTGGCCACGGCAAACTCTGCTGGGACGCGCCTGCCAGCAGCAGGGCGCCCGCTTGCGAGGTTGGGTAGACCGTGCGCTTCGCCATGCACTCCGGTCTACCACAGTTGTTCGGCTCTTCAAAGCCTTTGGCTAGAAGGCACAGGTTGTGGTAGCTCGCACCGCAGTGCGAGCACTTGTGCACTCCACGTCCATCGTCTTGCTCGCAGATGAAGCAGCAGACTTCAGGTGCTGGCGGTGGGGGTGATGGCGGAGGAGGCACGTCGCGCCCACCTAATTCATACCACACCAAAACCATGCGCGTTTACACAAGCAGGGTTTCGGGCATTATCCATACGCATGACTATAGGTTCTACCAACATGTGATTCGAAAAGGTGCTCACCATCTTCTTGCCCTGTATAGCATCTATCGTATGCTATTGTCAGGGCATGATCGAAAGCATTCCAATCTAATGCTTTCCTCACCGCGGTCTTCGGACCTGGCAGCTCCCCCAGTCGTTTCGTCGCCTCCGTGTCGTGCATGTTCACGACAGGGGGCTCCGATCTTCCTCCGCCAGGCTCCTCCACGCATTCCTCGCGACCGCAGTTGAACAAATCTCTCTTTAGGCCTCTTGCCTCTTGACACTTAGGGTGGTAGCGAATCCCGCACACCTTGCATCGCGTAACGAAAAGCCCCCTTTTGACAATAGCAGCACCTATCTTCTGCCAGTACCTCTTTGCATTCGCCACACTGCACCGCCGGATACTTTTTATTCGCACAGCTAAAGTGAAAGCTCCTATTGCAAACCCTACAAGTCTGCGCTGGAATTAGTTTACTGTCGCATCCAACGACATGGCAGCGGTGGTATTCAGGGGCGTTTCGGGACACTCTCGACCCACGGGTTCTGGCGGGCGCGTTGTTTCCGCCTCGGTTTCTTGAGGTCATTGCAGTTTCCGAAGTGCTAGCTCTAAGAAGTGTTCTTCAAGAATGGCTTCCGCTCGCTTGCACCAACTGGGGCGCTGAGACGCAGTAACTGTGCATGCATGTGTGACGTCAGCTCAGTATAAATCGAGGACAAAACCGCCCAAGCATTTCTCGTACGTCGATGGATCCGGGATCGGATCCG
>LGRX02016029.1:0-29901 GCA_001247695.2 Cymbomonas tetramitiformis | reverse complement strand
GGGATACGGCTTGCCCGAAAATCCTAAGAACTGGATCCTTTGATAAGTAGACTGCTTAGAGTCCCACACTACCTGGGGACCACTTGCAAGCCGGTTCCTCATCGTAGATACTGGCTAAGCCCTTACCTGTTTAAAGTCATCTGCACCGCATCCGAACAATACCCCTGTCACTGTGGATCAGATAACTGTCTAGCCTTAGCCGTCGGTTTCAGGGGGGGCCGCAACACAATCTTGCCGACCGAGTTTCTTGTTCTGCATGATTGTGCAGTAATGAATCGGATAATTTAATAGCGGTAATAGGTAGAAAGGGCACGGCGCCTTGTAATAGCCCACTCAACTTATAATTGAGTCTCTTTTACTTTTAATTAATTTCACGATACCGCTACGCTATCCCACCGGAAGGACTCGTCTGCGGGCCCGTTGGGCAACACCATAACCAGGGCGTCCCCATCCAGCGACTAGTCGCGTGCATTCCAACCCGCTTCTTGCTGCTCATCCGCCGCGCCTTGCCTTTCTCCACGAAGCCATCGCAACATGCCTTCGACCGTAGTATTATCATAGATTATAACATTTTTACTCAATGGACAGCGCAGTCGCAGCACACACCCATGCTCGCACAGCTTAGATAAACCCTAACCGTTGCCGCGCAATCCCCTTTCACAATACCCCTCTCTCACACCAGGACAATCACCACCGATACATGCCCCGCATACCGGAATCGCGACAATTTATCACTCATTCCGTATTTATTCATTGTACATTTATTGTATATTTTTCATTGTCATTCTTTAGTATGACTGATGACATATACGACATAGATTTATGACATATGTCATAGGGTTTTTATAGTGATGAAAAAGCGTGCCCTATACTCGGTGCCTTACTACTGGTCTTTGAGCGGGCGGGGTTTATAGTTGGTAGTATAGTCCGGACGTACACAATCTCTGCCCTTCCCGATGATTTGAATGCTTGTGCAAAACTCAAGATGAAATCTCTACATCGACCGATTTAGATGGAATATAGGCCGAGTGCATGAACATTGATTCGCCCGAAAATGTTGTGAATCAAACTTCTCTACACTTGAAAGGATAGAAAAGGCTACTAAGATATCGCATAAGAGAGTACAATAGCTATGTGACCGTCTCACCATCGTTAATGGAAAATGGGACTATTGTGTCCTAACACATATACCCCGCAGTACCTGTCGAACGTATATGGTGATAGTGCTATACTACCTCTAAAAAAGTCGTGTTCTCAAAGATGCCTTACGTACCATCTCTCGAAACATGTCACAACTGATTTCCTAAAATACCATGTGCGTTCATTGATTTTTCCAATAGTGACATTTTTTCATTTTGCACTTCTAATATGGCATTTGTCTTACTCTTTCGCTCTTTCTCTTGTGAGATTTTCGTGAAGTTGCATTCAATATTCGAGCCGCAATCCCATTCACTTGAGCCCATTTCCCATTCTCCATAGGTTGCCAGCTTTTCTGCTTCGTTATGATATCGCGGTAACACCCAATCTTCCACAATTTGGAATTAGTTGCATAACTATTCCGAAACCACGGGCTGTAAAGGTAGTCTTGGCTCCCTAGCCAAGGTGGAATATGCACCGCACATTCGGACACATTATCATGTCCGGCACCCATCGACTCACCTACAATCATCCGATCTAATGATCCGTTTTGCTGATGCAATACATTCACGACATCCAATGATGCACCACCATTGCAGTGAATATAGTGACTCGGATATTTTGAACCATCATATGTCCCGGGATTGAAATCTTCAGGATTGAAATAAGATCCAACAATGTTCGGGTTGGACACAACGTTAAATAGATGTACACATCCAAATATGATGCTCCAGTAGTTCTCCATGCCAGAAAAGTTCTCTGGGCTGCTATTTGCAAAGGCCAGGAGACGGACGTACTCTGAAAGTGGAAGCGATAAAATACGCTGATAATGGACTGCAAAGATTGCATTCCAACATACAAAAAAATATGAGCATCGCATGGCACCCGTGTACCGACGGAGCACATCACACGCTTCCTGTAACTCACACCGAGAACTGACTAAAAGCCCAGGCAAAACACAGCAAGCGGATCATATCTTTCCCCATGGATAAGCGATCAGGGCAGACTATAAATATGATTCAAGATTTTTCAACTATTAAAACCATGAAAGCAGGAGGCATCCCCCCTGCTCTCCTTGCAAAGGCTGCAAACGGTAATAGGACATCAATCCATCACCTATATTACAGGCTCCAAACAGTGATGGAAAGGTTGAAGCAGGAGAAGAGGCACCTGTGCATGGTAGAAACCTCTGACCGTGAAACCAAAATGCGGCCGTGTTTTCTTGGAGAGACACCTAAAACCAAGATTGGCGGTTTTTTGGAGCTTTTGATATGCATGTTTGAAGCCACCAAACGTGTGATCAACACCCTTCAAGAAAACCATTTTTGTTTCCAAATGATCGTAGTGCGAAATGATGTGGCCCAGGTAGTCCGCATGGTGCCTGCCAACTTCGGAGCCAGTTGACAAGTAAACATGTATACACGTCAAGTTCAAGGCGGCGATGAGGTGAAGATGACCAGCTGCAGTGCACCCGGAGCTACCACCATGCCGAATGTACAAATAGATTGTCGTCTTTGTGCAATTCACACTCCGCATCCACTCGATTTTGTTGTGCTGCAGCTGGTCTAGCCCGCAGATCACCATAACAATCCCAATGTCGCCGCGACGGCCATCCGGGCGCATCCCCTCCCCATTGCTCACTACTACTCTCCGCACAAATTCGCTCTCTTGCACAGGCTTAGCAGTCCGGTATACCTCCTTTTTGTAACCATATGTCAGGTTGTTGAAGTCCACTATAGCAAATCGCGACTCGGAGAAAGCTCCTTGTACTTGATGCCATCCTGGTGACGTATGGTTCAGCCTGATCTTTGGGAATTCTATATGCATTTCAGACTCTTGTGATACGCGCCGTTGTGTACCTGCGTAAGTTACCCACCCGCCCTTTATGTTGGAATCAGTAGGTCCTGATGACCAGTTTGATGTAAAGTATGACTGCCTAGGCCCACTGTAGCAGTCAGGATGCTCAAACCCTGAAGATACCCTGAGAAACCCTAAGAAACCCTTAGATCTAGACCTGTAGATCTGCTACACAGATCGTAGCCGTTAGATCAAAGTGCCTTAGACCTGGATCTTGTCACCATCGGTGCGCAAGTTTGTCAATGTGGTCAGTATGAACACACAGTGACACGTAGATCTTCTTCTTCGTGAACTTTCACTCAACTCGCCCAATCAATAGTGTCCGGTAATGTTTGGGCGCTAGTGTTCACGGCGTTTCGCGCTGTGAACAGCCTATGCATTCTGTCAATGAAAGTTTACGCTCGCTTTCCCAACCTATCCATTGTCGAATTCTAAAAGGTTATGGGCCCACTTACGTTGTAAGTGAAGTTCTATTTTTTCTTTTACTATCACGCAAATTCTGCTACGCGCGTGTGTAATTCGAAATGGCTCCCAAGTGTGAATTAGCAGAGAAGAGTCCTAGCCCGGGGAGGCTCGCCCCCGGGTCTTGATACACAAGGTCAGCTCGCTGCAGAACTGAAGCCTAGCGAACAACTTATGCAACAATCTATGCTCATT
Source organism: Cymbomonas tetramitiformis (assembly GCA_001247695.2). Classification (NCBI taxonomy): domain Eukaryota; kingdom Viridiplantae; phylum Chlorophyta; class Pyramimonadophyceae; order Pyramimonadales; family Pyramimonadaceae; genus Cymbomonas; species Cymbomonas tetramitiformis. The sequence goes on along the minus strand of LGRX02016029.1, from coordinate 26,250 downwards.
GCAACGCAGCAAGAGCAAATTTCCAAGCTTATGGACACGATTAAAGCTACTGCAACTCGACAGTCTGAACAAGCACGAAATCATCACTTGGACTCTCCCGGCACTATAGTCTCGACTCGAGGCAGACCCTTGCCGACTGTTGCTGAAATGCTGAAGGGACTTCAGCAGGTTCAGAGCTTCTCTGAACAAGATACTCAGAACTTAAGCGACTGGCCTGAGTTCAAATCGAAAATCACTCCGTCATTTCGCCACGAGCTATGCTGAGACCGCCAATGGATACGCAGCGTGGCAGGCACTTGTGAAATTACGGCGCAACATTGGTGTCGTGTACTTCACCAGACAAGTGCAGGACCTCCTGTCGCAGGCCAACTCATTTGCTACTCTCACCCCTCCTCTGCCGTTGTTTGTGGCAGCGAAGGAGGCTATACAGCACATCCGAGAGTATTCTGAGGTCGCTAAAATCACGGCCACGGACGAGGCTTTCTCACTTGCTACGGTTGAGGCTATATTTACGGCGACGGTTCTCACGAAGTTGCACGCGGAGTACGTGCACATCAAGCCCAAGTTCGCATCTAGCGAACTTCCTACAATTGCTCAGCTCGAGGACGAGGTCTGTATGTTCCACGACAACGTTCTCAGTCAGAGTGCTGCTGCGACACACACTGCTAATAGTATTGAGGTGGCTGGAGCTATCGCTAACGACAGGCGTAAGCAACAGGAATCGAAAAGGCGACTGCTTGCCCAGAAGGTTCAGTGTCCTACCTGTCATAAGCCTGGTCACGGCTCAGAAGACTGTTGGGTTACCAACAAGAACAAGCGCGAGGAGTACTTCAAGAAGTGCAAGCCTGCGGTGAAAGCTGGAATTCTCAAGCAGGTCTCAGAGTATGAGAAGCATGGGGAGTTGCCGCTTCCTACCTAGCGCCTTGGTGCGGTGGCTGTGCGATCTGACGTGCACCCTGGACTTGAGGAGTCGGGCGAGGCATTGTTCGCTCTGCGAGAGTGTTCTCCTTCTGTGACGTCTGACTTCTCTGGTGTGTTCATGCCTCAGTTTCGTCCGGTCTGTGGGACCAAATCTCGGGTATTTCGGAAGACATTGAGCCCTCCGCCTTCGCTCTTCAATTACTATTCTGTGCTGGACAATGAGGACTGTCTGGACGACTCCTTCTGTCCTGTTGCTCACTCTTTTGGGGACATGGCTGTACAATCTCTTTCTGTACAACCTTCTGGGGACATGGTTGTACAATCTCTGTCTGTACAAACTTCTGGGGACATGGCTGTACAATCTGTGGAAGCTGTGTCTAGGCCTCGCCTTACGTGGGCTCAGGCAGTTCAGGCGGCGGTGGCCAAGCACATTGCCTCACTGTGTCCTTCGATGGGGCCCTCGCCTGGTATCATTGCGTGTGGCACTTGTACTTGGTGCTCTCTTGGTGGTGGTACTTCGGTTGATCAAAGGCGCAGGAAGCATCACTGTTATGTCCCGAACAAACACCAGTTCCTCCTCAACAGGCACAGGCCTTTTAAGGTCTCTCCGGTGTATGACTCTTTTGTCTACATTGATACTATCTGTGCCATCTTTCCTGACAAGCCTCGTCTTAACAGGACTCGGTCTGCTTGGGAGGCAGGTCGTGAGCAACATCTTGGAGCTGGCTATCAGATCTCACCGAGGCAGCCCTGGTTCACACTGAGCTTGCACCGGCAGCACACTGTGTTGGTTTCTGGTTCTGCTGCCATCTTGGCCCGAGCCAAGCATATCATTGACCCGAGCTTTGGACTTCCTGAGGATCGTGCTGACCGTCTGAGCAAACTGCACTCTGTTCGAGAGGATGCAGGATATCTTGAGGTACACCTTCGGGATGAGTCGCTTATGGTAAGGACCTCGTTTGAGGACTTGAAGAGCTGGGCATTTGTTCTTGGGGTTCTCACCCGGGCATTGATACAATCCGTGGACTCCCATGCTGAGCTTATATCGGACATCCTTGGCTATGCCAGTGATGGAGATGATGATGAGTTCGACTCCGAGCTGGATTCAAAGTATTTTTTGTGGGGATGATGGTGATTCCTTACCAGTTCCGGACTCCTTGACTAATTCTGATACAGATTAGGCGGATGACCTACCGGGAGGTGGTGGTGGCCTAATTGCTGTTCCTTTGGTGTCGTATCCTATTGGTTGTAGTGACTCCTGGTTGCACTACCCTATTACCCACCACTTTATCTGTTGTGACTCCATGTTGCATCTGGTGGCGGACTCCCACTCTCTGAAGGATGGTGATGGCCTGCCGAGTGATGCCTGGGTGACTGGTATATATTCCAAGATGCTGCCATGCTCACCTCCCGAATTTGTTGGCTCCTTACCCGACTTGGAATCCTCCTCCGACTCTGACTGTGAACGTAATGCTGGCTCTCTTCCTGACTTGGAGTCCGCCTCCAACTCAGACTCTGATAGTGATACTGGCTCTCTCCCTGCCTTAGGGTCCTCCTCCGACACTGGCTCCGATGATGGCTGTGAGTACTATGCCACGGATGATGATGCTAGCTCTGATGGGGGTGCGGGCTCTCTGCCTAACTTTGAGTCCTTCTCGGGCTCTGGTGATGGTTCCCTGCCCTCTGATGTCTGGGCATCGGGCATGCACTTTGCCTGTGTTGTGGGGACGGAGCTGGTGGTGTTGGATGTTGAGCGCCCTGAAGTGGCTTGTGGGTTGCGCACTAGCTATCCTGGTTCTTCCCCTTCTGGGAGCAAGAGCGCTTTCCTTGACAGCGGCGCCACCAAGCACATCTTCAACTCTGTGGAGGTGTTCGGCAACCATTATGATGCTAGTGCCTGTGAGACTTTTGCAGTGGTGCAGAGTCGGTCGGTGGATTTTGTTGGCAGTGGCACTGTCACCTTTGCCAAGCTGGACATCCAGTCTGAGCGTATGGTTGGTCTGCAGTTCCTCGGTGCTCATTGTATACCTGGGCAGTCCTTCAGCTTGGTCTCTGTGGTTGCTCTGGAGGATGCCGGCTTCCTTGTCGACTTTGGTGCCACGCAGATCTCCAAAGGGGGGGCGGTGTTCTCATTCAGCCGAATCGGTAACCAATTCATTATCTGTGAAGATGGTACCGATACTATGGACACCTACTTGGCTTGTGCTATTCACCATGGTAATGACACCAAGAGAGACAAGTCCGACTGGAAATTTGATGACACTGAGCCCCACTTTAACCCCCCATGGACCATTCCTACTTGAGTTGTTTGCATCAGAGGACAACCATATCTTGGGCACATGCTAGTTAAATCGGAGCCTGCGGAATTTTAGAGGTTTCTGTGCCGGTAGATCGGTCAGGGTTTCCTGAGCCGTTAGATTATTCATCGGAAGGCTTATACACCAAACGTTATGTACCGACAGTATTTAGGAGTTCCGCCCGTGGGAATCCGCAACTCTGTTCTTTTGCCTACGCAAACGAACTTCACAGGAATTTTTCCTCGCGGTAAAATTCTTAGTGCGACACACTGCAATTTTTTAACCCACATTTTTACGCTACTTTGGAAGTTTTACAACCTTTGACGACTTGAAAATATGTCTGAACAAAGCAACGCGGTGTGCGACTCCAAGCTCAGCGGAGCAGCTCCGAAGGAAGCCCCGGAAGTGCGGGAGCCAGATCCCGGGATTAAAACGCTGCTAGAGCAACAGTCGGCAATGATGACGCTCATGATGCAGCAGATGAAAGACCTCCAAGCGCGTGTGGAGGTCGCGGAAGACTCGGCAGCGAAAGCCGTTTCTCAAGCCGGCGGAACCGCTCAGAGTGGGGACGTAGAACTGGAACGACTGAAACGCCTTCTGTACGTTCCTCATGTCGCGGGTAATCCTTTCCCTGCACGACCTGCAACACTGGAAACTGACATGCCCCAGATGTACGATCTTTACAACGACAAGACGTACGACGCCCTCTCCAAACGCACTCATTCTTCGATAAGATATGAGCAGCTGGTGCTCGCTCCTGCGCTCTCGTACATGCACGACGCGCTCGCGTACTCCGATGAGACCTTGGACTGGTTGCAGGATGAGAAGGTTCCTCCGACGTTGGAAGAATTGGGCGAGCGCGTTTTCGCCACTCACAACACTCCTAAGGGCGTTTTTGCACTTCTGAGTAATCGAAACACCATGATCCAGCTCAGAGCAGGCATGGAAACGGATGCGACTGCTCACGGTGGGGCGGACGCGTCGCGAGCTAAGCTCGCTTTCATTGAGGAGAAGGTGTACGCTGGGAGCGACGGGCTGATGACCGATTCTGTGCTCACCAAGTGGTTGAAGGAGTTCGACGCGACAAAAGCGAAAGCTGTGATGCAGACCCACGCCAAGGCCAGCGCCAAGGTTTCGACTTTTCGTGACCGTCAAGGAGGAAAAGGCAAAGGCGCAGCGAGCGGTGGAGCTGGCAAGGGTGAAGGAGGCCGCGGCAGTGGCAAGGGAGGTAAGGGGCTTGGGCATGGCGCCCAAACCCAGACCTAACTCTCCGATCAGGAGGACGTTGGACGTCTTCCGCCCCTCGGGGCGTCCAACGCAAGGAGCCCACCCCACAGGAAAGGGTGCGGAGTCGAAGGGGGGCATGGCGCGCAACTGGCGCGAACTCCGAGGTGATGGAGTGGATCAGCAGAGGGGCCAAGATGAGTTGGGTCGACAAGGCGCCCAAGCCTTTTGATCACGGAGTGTCTCTAGCCGACGCCACCCCTCCGCAACTGAAGTGGATGGCCGCAGAGACCGAGAGGTGTCTCAAAACGGGCGCATGGGTACGAGCAAGGAGGCGACGACACGTATCTCGCGTGTTCTTGGTGCCGAAGCCAGGGACGAACAAGTGGCGTCTTGTGATGGACTTCCGCTGGCTGAACGCGCATTGCGTGAAGTCGCGTTGCAGGATGGAGACCCTCAAGAAGCTACGTCGGCTCGCCAAGCCGAACGACTGGTGCATCAGCTTCGACCTCCAGGACGGCTACCACGTCGTGGGGATCGACCCCGCCTTCCAGGAGTACATGCAGTTCGACGTGCGGGGGGAGTTATTCCAGTGCGGAGCTCTTCCGTTCGGCTGGAACGACTCTCCTCGCATATTCGTCAAGGTCATGAAGGTGCTCGTGGATTGCCTGCGTTCTCCTCGATCCGCGGCAGATTGGCGGGAGGTGCGGAAGCTGCAAAGCGGAAGCAAGGTGCGGCGACGTTGGGCTGTTCGCAGGCGAGCTGGAGGATGCGGCTGCGAGGAGCATCAACAGGGGGCAAGGGTGCTCCCTTACATGGACGACTTCCTGTTGCTGCTGAGCAGCAGGATCGAGGCGCTCAGGGCGCGCGAGTTGATATCTCGGGTCTTGGTGAGGCTCGGATTGAGCCGCAACGAGAAGAAGGGGCAATGGGAGCCCACACAGTTGGTGGAGCAGCTCGGGCTGGAGGTGGACCTCAAGGCGGGACAGTTCCACGTGACGCCGGCGAGGCTGCTGAAGATTGGACACGTGTTTTGTCAAGGACTGGGCGGGCAAACACTGTTATGGCAACCCACTGTTTGAGCATGACATCATCCTCAAGTGTCTCTAGAAGGCCCTCACTGACTTTGAACGAGACCCGGCTAACACCAAGTTCATGTTCATTCTGCCAAAATGGGTCACTGCTAGCTGGTGGGATCTCACGGCACACTTCAGGATCATCCATGAGTATCCACCTGGACAGAAGATATTTTCTGCACCGCTGGCTTCATGCTACAACACTGCAAACCAGGAACCTTGTGGAGAGGATAGTGTATGGATTGAAGACACCAAGTGGGCGGTGGTCATCTTGTACAAGGATGGCCACACCGTGTAGCAACTCGACATAAAGATATTGCAGCACATCCGGTTGGGTCACATTGGTGACCAATCCATGGACCACATGGTATCTCATAATATCCCCATGGGCATCACTGAGCAACAATATGTTGGCAATACTATGCGACAATGTCCTGCACGATGTATTGCTTGCAGATTGACCAAGGCCATCAAACCCTCGGTGAAGGCTACTGGACGAAAGCTGGCCAAGGAGGTGGGAAACCTTATCTGATCTGACACATGTGGACCCTTTAGGATTAGTGCGGGGGGCTATCCGTGGTTTGTGCTGTTCATTGAAGACTCCACAATGTGGATATGCGTATATTTTCTGAAGAAGAAGTCCGACTACCTGGAGGCGCTACAGCCGTTCCTTGTGGAGGTGAAGAAGCACAGAACCTGCAAGGGTCTGTCCGAGAAGTACCACATGATACTGCATACAGATGGTGACAACACAATGCTCGCTGGGCAGACAACATCATATTGTAGGGACCATGGCATTGAGCACAGGCATGGTTCCCCATATCTGCATGAGAACCAAGCTCGTGTTGAACAGTCTCATCGAGATATACAAGCTATGGCAAGAGCACTTCTACTCACTTTTGGATTTGATGTTGAGATGTGGCCTTTGACTGCTCGACACTCTCTCTACATCCTCAATCGAACATTCAAAAGATCGCTCGGCCGGACGTCTGCCTACTACATGATGAAGGACAAGCATGCTGACCTTTCTCAACTTCGTATCTTTGGGTGCCGAGCTTATCCCTTTGTGGACCCTGACTGTCGAGAGCACAAGCTCAATGACCGAGCTCGACAACTGAGATATGTTGGGCACTCTGAGGTTTCTTCTGCCTACTTGTTGTATGACACTGAGGCTACCAAGGTGGTGAACTCTGGTATGGTCACTTTCTCGGAAAGATTGGACAAGCTGGGGAAGGTGGTCACCACTTGGGATCCTTCTCTAGTGGCACCTCTGAAGACGAACTTCATGGTGACAACCTTGGATGCGCCGTATCTGGACACGATGCGTGCAGTGATTGATGATACTCTTATGCAGCAAGGTGTATGTCTCCCTAAAGGTGGTGAAGAAATTTCAGCTGTGGTGAAGATACAGTCACCTACTGGTGAGTGCTGGGTGAGCCTCAGCTTGTACCTTGAACCTGGACAAGCACGCCTAAGACTTCTGTAAACTTGCCCTAAATACGGACAGCTCAATGTTCACTACCTGTTGTTCACGGAGGTTCAGGCTATGACTGGCAAAGATGACACTGTGCCGGCCACGAGCTGTTGGACCACATGAATTTCCTTACGGTGTGGTACTGCTCACCAACTTCACAGTTATGGACCTGCCGGCTGGAAAGGTACACTTTCCCCCTTGTGCACACATGCCTTGGAGCTGCTGATGACACGCCCCAGGTGAAGCAAGATGGTATGCTACGGGCGGGTGTCACCGAGCCCAAGACCCATGCTCAGGTTCTAGCTGCTCCAGATGCATCTGAGTGGGTTGAGTCCATCCAGGGTGAGCTCGAATCCCTAGTTCAGATCAAAGGTGCACATCTTATGATGCCCGAGGAGGACGTGCCTCGAGGGGTGAAGTTGTTGGAGATGTCCCTGGTCCTCAGAGTGAAGCTGGACAAGCACAGAGCTGTGCAAAAGCGCAGAAGCCGTATATGTGTCAAAGGAAACAAGCTAGTGTATGGTGTGGACTACCTGGACACCTTTGCCCCGTGCACTCAATTGTCCTTTGCACGAATAGTCATAGTCCTGGCGCTGAACCTGGGTCGGGGGGTATACCATATGGATGTGGAGACGGCTTTCCTGAACTCCACTCTGGATGAGGACCTGTATGTTCGACTCCCCAGGGGATTGGACTATGGAGTGCAAAGCTACTCAAGGCGGTGTATGGACTAAAGCAAGCTGGTAAGGAGTAGTTCAAGAACTCCGATGCTTTCATCATGAAGTATGACTCCAGGATGCAGCGGAGTGAAGTGGAAGCTTGCTAATACTTCATCTGGGACATTGACCTGCCTGTGATCATACTGGCCCATATCGATGACTACCTTGTGGCCACTGACAATAAGCCCTGGTATGATTCTTTTGTACAAGCTTTTCATGCGCACCATGCATGCAAGGACCAGGGTGCCCTGGACCTGGTCATGGGCATCGGTGTCCGGTGGGGGGATGGTACTGCATACCACCCCAAACTGGTTACATCTCTCACATGATTGAGAACTATGGGCTGAGTGATGCCAAGCCTGCAACCCTTCCTATGTCGCCTACAGCTCAACTAGTCCCTGCTGATGGTAAGGATGCTGCTATCCCCTACCGAGCTCTTCTTGGGCACCTGCAGTGGGTTGCTCGGTGCACCAGACCTGGCATCATGGCTGTAGTATCCAGTCTGTCCAGGTTTTGTACTACCTATGGTCCAGAATACTATGTGGCACTGAAGCTGGTGGTACGGTACCTGAAGGAGACTCTGGACTATGAGCTTGTACTGCGAGGTGCATCAGTGCCAGGGGGGCATGTGATTGGATCACTGCTGACGGAGCAGCCCCTCAGCATATATACGGATGTTGACTATGTAGGATGCAGAGTCACCAGGAGATCCACATCTGGCATTGCAGTCTTCTGATGTGGCAACTTGGTGATATTCTCTTCCATCGCTCAGAAATGCGTGTCATTATCCACCACTGAGGCTGAGATCATTGCCATGTCTGAGGGAGCCCGAGAAGTGACATACGTTCTCAACGTTCTGGACTCTCTAGTGATCATCCACAAGCCTGTGCCCATGTATCGTGACAAGCAGGGGTCCATCCACCTATCCTCTGATTATGTGAATAACAGCCGCTCGAAGCACATCGAGGTCCGCAACATCTTCATCAGGGAAAAGGTTTAGGATAAAGACATTGAGCCTCTGTTCACCGGTTCTAAGGACAACACCTCTGACATCTTCACCAAAGCCCTAGCCCTGCTTGCATTTCAAGTGCACAGGCAGAGACTAGGCATCATGAAGTTACACCATGTGAAGGTTGAAGAGGCACCATCCCCGTAAAACTGGAGCTGAAGGGGCACCATCCCCTTATCACTGGAGCTGGAGGGGCACCATCCCTATGACTGGAGCTGGAGGGGCACCATCCCTATGACTGGCTGCATCTGACGGAAGGGGCACCATTCCCGAGAACTGGGAGTAGGGTATTCACCCTTTAGAAGGGGTGTTGGAATCAGTAGGTCCTTAGGATCAATTTGATGTAAAGCATGACTGCCTAGGCCCATTGTAGCAGTCAGGATGCTCAAACCTTGAAGAAACCCTGAGAAACCCTGAGAAACCCTTGGATCTAGACCTGTAGATCTGCTACACAGATCGTAGCCGTTAGATCAAAGTGCCTTAGACCTGGATCTTGTCACCATCGGTGCGCAAGTGTGTCATTGTGGTCAGTATGAGCACACAGTGACACGTAGATCTTCTTCTTCGTGAACTTTCACTCAACTCGCCCAATCAATAGTGTCTTGTAATGTTTGGGCGCTAGTGTTCACGGCGTTTCGCGCTGTGAACGGCCTATGCATTCTGTGAATGAAAGTTTACGCTCGCTTTCCCAAACTATTCATTGTCGAATTCCAAAACTTTGTGTCTCCCCGACACTCTCCGTTTTGGTGCACCGTTGGTTCATAGAATACTTCACGGTGTCATCATTTTTTAAAGCGTGTGGCGTCGTAGGATTTGCCCCAAGAGACATGGGGCATCCCTCCGCCATCGTCACCCAAGGCACTCATCGGTGGACAATAAGGCAGCCCTAATCGCTTTCGCTTGGATGCACAAACCACAAGGCTGTAGCATCTTTGCACGGAGCTCGCAACACTTCACGCATAGGCAACATGATTCATTAAAATATTTAGCTTGTTTAGCTGTATGTAAGCGATGGAAAACAACGATGCAAAATATGATTTTCAGGTGTTTATATGTAGAGAATTGTAGGAGTTGTTCTGGACCGTCCGATCTGATTAGATCAGATCGGTTACAACAGATAGATTGTGTCATTTGATCAGATCACATCGGGAAGCTATATGTGACAGTTGTGTGATGACAAAGTTACCGTTATAACTGAGCACAACAAAACAAATTTTGGAACATTCCTAGCAAACAGTTGGAGTTGCTCCATCTGACCTAACTGCAGTAATAATTGTTTTAAATTTTACAATTCCGACCTTGCCGTCATGTCTTTAGCAGCATCTTCTACTGCCACTCTTTCTGACTCGAATTCACAGCAGGATGTACGCAAGTTGGAGCAGCAGCTGGTGGATTACAAGTTTTTAAGCACCGGCAGACCCAAACCTGGTTGGGTGTATTCTTCATTTTGCCTCCCGGCTTGACGACGTGGTGGCTTGTTCTCGCCGCAGTGAACCTTGGGAGGCTACGGTTTTGTACGCCTTTCATGTAATTATGGTGCAACTTTCACCTGGCTCGGAGTTGCGAGTCCTGATTGACGTTGAGACACCGTTGGCTCCAGTGTTTGTGGAGGAGATGCTAACTTACATTTATGCCCTTCTCACCAAATTGCTTCGCAAGCCTTCAGTGGGATGCCCAAGCAGAGTTGCATATATATATATATATATATATCCCTATATATAGGGACATATATATATACCCCTAGTAGATATATATGTATGTATGTGGATTTTGTAGAGAAGAAGAATGCTTTGATCAGTACCATATTGCTCCGACGCACGAGAGTGCGTACGGTGTTGGAATTCAAGAGTGGTATGGGGAAACAGTCGGGAGACTGGTGGCGGGGAAAATAGTCGGGAGACTGGTGACGGGGGCGACGGTTGGAGGCTCGGTCGAGGGTGAGACCGTATTTGGCGGACGAGTTGGTGCGTGCGTATTAGGGGACTCTGTTGGCGATGTGGTGGGAGATCCTGCACCTCCAGCGCGAGTAGCTGAGGCACCCATGATGGTTGCACGTAGTGTTCCTACGATCTCTATCGCCCATCTGATACGACTTTGCCAAGGCCACAGGCACATTTGTAGCCCTTCGTTTGCACACGCAATCTGAAATTGCAAAAAGGCACGCTGCATAGCCTTCGTTAGATGAGTACCCCTTGTCTGATGTGCACTGTGTCTGATTGCATTTTGCGTATTAAGATTGCATAATAAGTAGGAATATGTGACAAGGTTGCTTAGATGGATAAACAATCTTAGAGATCTTTACTTCAATGGACAAGAGCACAATGCGGGAGAGAAAGCGTTCCGCCTTGAGTTAAAACTGCATATCTAAATAATCACAATTGAACATGGAATCGACAGTCGCGGACGTCAAACAGCATGACAGCCGAAGCGAGAGATGCGAGAGATAAATCTTTGAAATGCGAAGCAAATCTTTCGTGTCTCAAAAATGACATACGAGAGTGTGGAGCTCCAAGAAAGGCGAGGCTGCAGCACTCAGCAGACCACCTACCTTCAGATGGCGGACTTGAGAGTATAGATCGAGATGGAGGTGGAGACGGAAAATGCGATGGAAGGGAGGGACACCGGGATCCAATGGCGGTGGCAGCTGACACTAGGATCACCGTTGCCGGCAGATTCCTCTCACCGCACATCGCTTGGTTCCCCTCCACGTTCCTGCGCGCCCTATTCCGTGTTAGTGGCGAAGACGGAATGACCAGGGTGAGTATCAGCAGCGGCACAGGCAAGCACATGCAGGTGTTACATGGCAAACCGGCATCTAGATTGATCACACCCCACATCACGGTATTCCCTATGACGCTAGCTTAGTGCATGCGGCGTACCCATTGTTTATGTATATTCATATGTAATGTTCCAGGGATGTTGCAGGTTATTAGTAGAAGTGAACAATTTATTGCCAATACCCGAATTTGCTTGGAATGACCATCTAATGGCACGTATTGTATCTCATTTGGAACATGCGCACACAATTGGACGGTTGATTGAGTGCTGAAGAAGACATCCCTCCAAGTGGCAAAGATGCGCACGGTACTTGCACGGGATCCACATACTTGAGGGATGTTTTTTCAAATTTTGAAAATCAATCCGTGAAAAGTGGCATAGATGTCACCGCCAAACATATTATGCAAGTCGCAATAAAGGATATGTGTGATCGTCATGATCAAGCAAAACACTGTATGCCAACAAGCAGCAAAAAATATGCATTTTGATCATTATGGTTTCCTGAGAAATGTTTACCACTGTGATTAGGGAGGTTGAGTTGCACTTACATATTTGCCAAGCCGCCGAGTTCCGTCGGTATAGTGCCGGTCAAGCTGTTATACCCAAAGTTGCTGCGCAACGCCCTCAATTCCCCTCGCCCTTACCCCAAAAATTTAATTGGCTCAAAAGTCACTTCACACGTCCAACTATATATATATATATATATATGATAAAAATTGGACCATCGTAAAATATCTATCTGCTGTCAAAATACCGAGCCATGATTACCGAGCTCACAGTCTAATTCGAGAAGTGCGCGCCCCCAATTTGACTACTTTCACTCCTCACGTCCTATCACGATAGCCAAACCACCGGCAGGCGCGCGACCGGCAGGGGTAGTTACCCACGGGGTTGAGGCGTCCATACAAAAAATCCCGGCTTTCTTTTGCCACAAGCAATGATAGCGTGGTTGAAAGGTCGTCGCGCCCTTCATCACTCATCCATCCAGATCACACAAGGAGGCGTAGTGAAAAATACTGACTGACCGGATAGAGTGCGCAACATTGAAGCCGTCCGCTCGTAGTCTCAAGCTATAATCATAATCATTCTCTGTGTCTGATAGATAGGCACACCGCTAAAAGCGCGCCATTGACGGTTTTCAGGGAAGCGCGGTAGGGGGCAGGTGTGACACGGCTGGCAGCGAGCACGTGTGGGCTCACTCAGAATCCTGAAGTCTGAAAGCAGGCCGGCATCCTGCGGCACCTCTTCTCCAACTCACTGAGGCCAGCAGCAAGAACACAGGGAGGGACTTTCACCTTGGAGAAAGGGCACGCGGCAAGCAACAAGATTGGGACATTGATGACCTGTGAATCTGTGCAATTGGGTCTGCGTGCCACTTACATAGTTCTCAAATCGGCCAAGCCTCCAAGTTCCGTCGGTATAGTGCTGGTTAAGCTGTCCCCCCAAAAACTCCTGCACAAAACCTCGCCCCACCCCTCGCCACCACCCTGGTGAATCGATTCTGTAATCGCTGATGAGCAGCCCTTACTTGATACGACTTCGGATCTGACACATACCACCACCTATCACCTATCAAATTTAGTTAGGGATTTTCTTTGAACATTTAATAGCCTTGGGCTGTTCGGACACTTATCGTAATAGTAGCCTTTAGTGAATTTCTCCTCCTATCACCCGGTGTGGTGGACGAGCGTGGGGTGGACATGCCAGGAGCCATCGAGCCCTTGGAGGGTATCGAGATGTTGGGGATCCCGGTGGCGTCAGTGTTGCATGGATGGCTCGCAAGTGTGTCAAGATGGCGGTCTGGGCAGGCTCGGTGTCGCCCGAAGTGGCGCGCCTTAGTTATGCAGCGGTGGCGCGGGAAAGGGGCCGGGAGGTTAGGACACCGTAACTGGAGCGAGGGGGGTTAGAGTTACAGTGGCAGTGGCAGTGGTGGCATCTTGGGGTGAGACTGTGAGAGGTCTGAAGATGGTGCACTCACGCAGCAAAATTCCTATATGCCCCTATTATCTCCTACACACAAGGAAAGATATATATATAAAACTGATATCAAATTCCTCATCGTCACCTCAAATACTCGCATCGTGCCCTTAGAGTATAGTATGTACGTGCAACGACCTGACCAACTTTGCCCAGTCTGTAAACAGACTCTGGGTTTGATAGCGTGACTCAAGTGGATATGTATAGTAGCAACGTGCCGTTGAAGTCGTTCGATGAAAGAGTGAAAATTAAACTCACATGGTAGTTAGCCGTGCCAAGTTTCCGATCTCGGTAGGTATGGTTCCAGATAAGGCGCCATTCCCTTCTCTGTGGAACAAGTCCCCCATAAACCGAAAAGTGCTTCAAGGCTCGAGCAGCTGCATGGACAAGGTCAGCCCTGGCAGAGCTGCCACAGGGAACACGCCGCGTGCCAACCTATCCCTAGAAAATCCCTAACTGGCAAGGTTTCATCCGTATCTGCATCCATGCACCATTCCTGCACCGCCACTGCATTTGCTGTTATGGCCACGCTCATCCCCCACATACCAGGCCAGGTAGGAGAGAAAAGTCAGGTAGACAACAAATAGAGAGAAATACTGCATTTTCAGAATGGAAGGAACGCATGCTATATTGCCGACTAACTGCAGAGTGAACAACAGGGGAGAGTAAAGTGCGAGGTATTCGATGCTGAATTAAGCACTGAATAAAGTGGAAAAGTGATGTGTTTCAAAGTGTGCTTCATACGAGCCCCCCGCCCCCCTTCCGGCACAACATATACGGTACAGGCACCATCAAGGGCGCGAATCAGGGGCACGGATAAATTAGGTCTATAAGAGCGAAGCGCGCGGTTGTCCATACAAGGCTTTACACGTGTCGCAGTTGAGGTAACGCAAAAACTGCTCCAATGTTTCTCCTCTTGCAGTGTCGTACAGCAGCGAAAGTATCAGTTCCAGCAAGATCCAAACTGCACGAGTCTCTGCTGCTATTATACGCTCACAGCGTCGCCTGCATCTTCACAGTTAAACAGTGGTTCAATTTTATCAGAGATCTAAGAGAGAAGTTATGGCGACAACCACTAGCGTACCGTTGGTGTTGTAGGCGATTCTTCCAAAAATATGGCAGACCGTAGCAAAATTTCGCATCAATCCGCTAGCACCTCTGGTTTGCCTCAGGAATGCCACTACCCACTAGCGCAGAGATGTTCCTAGAGATATACACAGTGAGCGCATCGCCAGAACTGGTACAAACGTATATGCACTACACCACTAAATAGTGAACCTTTTCATAGGTAGATTTCATTTTTAAGAGTCGCACAGACCTTCTATAAATCAATTCCAGGGTTTTAAGCTCCCAGGAGCTACCCTGCTGCGTTTATTCCGCCACAAATTGGTTCTCTTTCGTTTCTGCACACCGAGCCTTGTGCATACCTGATCATGTCGTTTGTCTTGCTTCTAGTGCGAACACCCGACTCGTGTAATTTGAGTGCTCAGCATGGGTTCGATACGTATGATACTGTATGGCGCGTGGAACGCAAAGAGTTGACCAGGTTCTTCCTCGGAGAAAGATGTACAAGCGCGGTGGCCTTCAAACCCCTACAGTACATCTATAGAGGTGATGTAAAGAAGTAGCATGCCTAATCTTTGCGAGAAATTGGATTCACGCAAATCCCCAAAGACCGTTTGGGAGGACCTAAGCCCTCGACTACCTCAAACCTTCAGAATGCCCTTCCGGCAGACATTGGTGTCCTTTAATTGCACCTGCACGTTCCGGGGCGGCTGCATATAAGCAATCCCAATATTAAGGCAATAAGTATTTAATCTTGGATTTTCTCTCCATCGCGTTTTTAAATATGGTCTTAATACGCCGTACAGTATGTCCATGTCCTGTGACATGACAGCTGAGACAAAACAATTGTGTCATGTCACTTTCACTGTCATGTCATGTCACTCGGACTGGAATGGATATTCATATACATATAAACTGAAAACTCTTTCAGCCATTCCCATACAGAATCTTATTACTGGGGCATCAACAACGTTTATAATCCGCCTTGCGTTACAGTGGCTGTTCCCATTATGACGTGTTCCCATTATGACGCACTTCAGATTTTCATTACAAACTCCATATTCTAAGACAGTAGAATCTTCGATTTCGCAATAAAAACAAGGGATTTCACTCAATCGTCCAATCGCGCGATATATAAAACTTGGGTGTAAATGATTTTTGTATACAAATGTAAATTCTCTTGCTGTCCAGTAAAATACTCGAAAAAATAGCGCGCGATTCCATGAAATAGCGTTCAAACGCGTGATATATTCGATATGACGGAACGGAGCTAGAAAAGGACGGGTAACGAAAAAAACAATTGTTTACAGCGTGTTTCCCCCTGATTTTTGTCGATTCGAAGCTTGGTTTTGTATACACTGCATATATTATCTCCCAATGATATTCGAGTTGGCGTCGCGGACCCAGCGCGATATATAAAATACCCCCATTTATATATCATGGGATGGTCAAAATTTTCATTTGGGCACGACGTTTGGGTGCAAATCAAGATTTTCCGTATATTTTTACACTAGCACCGAACGATCAGTTTGTTTCATAACAAATCTCATATTAAGGCGTTGCATCATAATGGGAACAGCAGTATCGACCCTCCACCAATGCGCAGGGTTGTGGAAGCTCGAGATTTTGATATTTTTAAATTCGGTTTTTTGGGAACTCATCTTGACTGACAAGGTGACATCTCGACCGTTTGCGCGCGCATATCGAATTATCGAGCTCGTCCTGAGGAACGATCCAAAAAGTGCGTCATAATGGGAACAGCCACTGTATGCGTTTGCACTTCATGAGCAGGATGAAATTTCTTGCTGTTTCTTTCCCTCATTCCGGTTGGGGCTGTGATCAATCAATCTAGTCACCCAAATGAAACTTTTATATAGGATGGAGGACGTCAACTTGCTCCGTCTTGCGGCGCAAGATGCCCACATTTCGACGTAGTTTCAAGAGGGGTTTGCTCGCTTGTTGCGCTGCATCTTAAACATTTTCTCTGAATTTCCGGGCTATACTAGTTCCAGGGTTTTCCGTCGTTATCGACTTCCGACATCAAGCATGTAGTTTTATGACGCTTGAAGATTGTGCCGAGATACTCGCAAGCGTCGAAGTCGTATGAGACGCTCTTAACTGTGACCATAATCCACTTGCGTACATTTTCGCTATCTGCTGGACCACGAACTTTTTGAGAAGTAGACTGAAAGCTTTGAAAATGTGAGTTTCTGTGTTATCGGAGACCGTTGTAAAGGAGGCCGCACCAATCCAGGGTTCCTGCCACACATGGAGGTCAAGGGCGTCGCCAAAGTCTATACACCGGTGGTTTCTGACACTTCGCAGCAACTTAGCCTTCAGCAAAGCCCTGGTGCGAGAACTTTCCTCGTTTACTCCGCCGGAGCCTTTGCAAGACAGCTTCTGCGCACGCAGTTGTAGCACTTTGCGGAGTCTTCCGCTCTCCCGCCCTACGTACTTCTTTCCCAAGTGCTTCTTCATTTTCTTCAGAAGCTCTCAGTGCCGATTTCAAAATTCCAACGTGGGCTTCGCTTGTTGAAAATTTCAATGTAAAGCTCTCTTTTTGCGGCGAAACTCGACGCTTGCTCCCAGAGCAGTGTCATATTCTGTCGAATCAGGATCGCCACATGCGTGGATACTAACGCACGGAGCTGATATCTGATAATCACAGTATACTTGAATAACAGTTGTGTTTTGGGCCAAAGGTGCCTCGGTGCCCTTTGTATCTAAAAGTACCGTACGCCTCTCTTACTTGCCTCGCTCTTTCTGCGCGCCGTCACGAGAGTCGAGCTCTCTTCACAGGACTTTGTGACCAGCCGGATATGGCACAGCCCCGTCACAGGCGTAAGCTCAGCTTTGGCCCCTCGCTCGTTCTTCAAGCTTGAAGCGGTGCTGAGGTGCTGGAGGTGCTGTAGGTGCTCGTGCATACGCAGAATCTCGAGCGTTGGCGTCCACGGACGCTGGGGAAGCAGAGGGGTCGACCGCCATCTCGCTGCCCAACCCAGATAAAAGGGTATTGTTTAGCAAGGGAGATGACCTTTCACTGGGCATGCGACCACCCTCGCCTTCCGTACAGAGCTCTCGAAGTGTCTTCCGGGAGCTCCGGCGCGTCAAGACCTCGTACGGCAACAGCACGACGCGCCCGCAAATCGAGCACAGAGTTTCCTTGCTGCAAACAATGGATACCGAGAGACGAAGCACCGATTCCCAGGTGTTTCCCAATCCCGCAACCCTCACCACCCTGAATTTTGCTGTGCCTTTTCCCCCTCTTCTTAACTGTCATTCAATTCAAACGTGGTTCTTTCTGCGTGAAGCATCCCCCGCCTTTTTTGTGCGTGAGTGCAAACTCTTCGTTGACTCATATCTTCGCAACTTCCTGTCACTATGGTATGATGCGGCGTGGCGCAGGCGCCCCCGCAACCTGTGGACTCGCTTCCCCTGTCCGCCCGAGGTAAAGGTGAGCCATTCTTGAAACCCCAAGATTACCAACCCACGGCAGACTCTAGCGAGGCTTGGAGTCATCTCTGGAAACTTTCTGCAACCTCTTGCTACAACTATGAAGTTTTGTCCCCATAACAGCAGCGGCGAATAGTCGAAGACGGCGCTCCCTGGAGCTGAGCTTCGCAAACGATACGCAAGACGGTTCCCCCACTTTTCAGCGAGAGATGCCTGGAGAGGAAACAACGTTCTGGAAAAGTGCACTTCTGTTCCTAATCAACTGTGTAGGGTGGCAAGCAGCAGCCACACACGAGGGGAGAGGTTGCGGGTTTAGGTTGGAGTACACCGATGGATAAAGGGCTCGATACCGAAACAGGGGCCGTCGCTGTTTCGAGCCTTTCCCACTATTTCTCTTTCCGCACACCCCATTTAGACGTCGGAAAAACAGCTAGGTTATGTCATCCTTTGTAAATTCCTGACAACGAGCTTCGTCACTCATCAAGCTTCAAACACAGTTGGAAGAAACGCGGTGTTCCTCCTCACGTCTGACAAGTCTATGGCTGTTTCCTGCTTTGAGAAGCTCACACCTTAGACAGGGGAGTCACGTGTGCTCGAGTCGTCACGCGCTGTCCAGTTCCCAGCTGTTTTCATGCATCACGACCACCTCCCGGAATGCCTTTACACTACTGCCGTTGAGATTTGTTTGTGTGTATGTGTTCGCTCGCAGGATTGCTTGAGGCAGGGCTTTCTGCAAGTATGCCGGCTACCGGTAGTAACGGCCGGCCCGACACAAAGCCTCGTGGACTTTTGGTGCGCGCCGTAGAAACAGCACCCCTTGGTCTTCTGCACGCAAGCTCCTCGAAAGTACATTTCGAAAGTTCATCGGGAACTGTGTTGCAGCAATCACTATCCTTCTTCACAAATGGAGTTTCCTGCCTTTGCAGCTTAGGAAACTGCTGTCAGGCCTCACTCCAAGCGCTTCCCTTGAGAAAGAGCCCCTCGCAGTGATGGCAAGGGATCTTCACACCGCTGTTATACGTCCCCCGTGCCCTGCATATCCAGACACCACGCAGACCTCCTGCCTGGTGTTCCGTGTCGGCATTTTGTGTGCATCGCTTTTTGTCGTGTCCGATGTGCAGGCGATAGGTATCCTCTCGGTTCCTGACTGCGTCCTCCAGGGACCGCCTGCGCGAGGCCCGATTGTGTCCGGCTCCCGCATACTTCTGCCAACCACTGGGGTGACGCTGGGCCCGCCTCGGTGGCCGCGCCTCGCGTGATTCCAACCACTCGGGTGACGCTGGGCCCGCCTCCTCGCGTGATTCCAACCACTGGGGTGACGCTGGGCTCGCCTCTTCGCGTGATTCCAACCACTCGGGTGACGCTGGGCCCGCCTCTTCGCGTGATTCCAACCACTCGGGTGACGCTGGGCCCGCCTCGGTGGTCGCGCCTCGCGTGATTCAGATGGTCTCGGCCTGTCGTACAGGAAGAATGTAGCGTGCACGCTTTCTGTTTTCTTCTCCCACCTTTGCTCTATCCTTGGTTGGCGTGGCAGGCATGGCAGGGTCACGCGAATTTCAGGGAGGACGGTGGTGAGGACGCTCGGTGGGTTTCCCAGGGTTTAAGGGTCGAGGGGAGCTGTGTGATTCCCAACGGGTGTGTGAGCCGGGAGGGGTGGCGTGGAGCGCAGCAGGGGCCGTTGAGCTCGAAGATGCAGGTGTCCGCCTGCCTGGCATGCCACATGAAGGGGCTCGCGGAGTGCAGCCACAGCTTACAGATGGACCCCCTGCAGGACAGCCCATCGGAAGACTGGGGCCCTCTCCAATCGAAACCAGTATGCACTCACATCGCTAAGCCGCCTTCCTCACTGCGGATCTCTGTCACATCCTGACTCCTGCCCTTCGCCCCTTCCCCGCTGCCCGGTGTCATGTACACCTTCATTTCCACATCTAGCCGCTTTTTACGACTGTTCCTGCTCACACGTGCCCCTAGTTCCCCTAGCCCCTTATTCACTGCGGCGCTCTGTCGCACAAGCACTTCTACACTTATCCCTCGGTTTACCGTCAATCTAAGCCACTCCCTTACGCCCATAGCCCCCTGTTACTGTCGATCCCAATCCTCCCCTTTCTTCCGCGCCTAACCCCTCTGCGATCGCCGGTATCAGCCACACCTGTACCTTGACCGCCGAGCCCCGTTTTTGCTGCCAGTGTTATTTACATGCCCACTGCTGCTTCTCATTTCGCTCTCTTCGGCTCTCAATCGCAACCTTTTCATCGGGGCGCTCTCACTGCATGCTGCAGCTTCTAAGTCACTTCTCATTTCGCTCTCTTCGGCTCTCAATCGCCACCTTTTCATCGGGGCGCTCTCACTGCATGCTGCAGCTTCTAAGTCACTTCTCACTTCCGCCCCGAACCAGCCCCCTTCTCCCGCACTGCTGCACGTAGTCCCTCCTCACTGCCAGTAGCCTCCGTCACCTCTGCCACTCGCGTCCTTCTTGCAGGTGAATTGCGTTTTGGGGGGGTGTGGGGGCGGCCGCGCAGGGAGGCCTGCGGTGCAAGGGTTCCTGGTGGGTGGAGGGGGGTGGTCGAGGCCGTGGATCGCTAGTTTCAACGTCCGCTGCCGCAACTGCAGGAATAGGCTCGATGTGGCCGGCGATGCCCGGCACGCAAGGGGAGACCGCGGGGCACCACCCGAAGAAGGCGGCGGCCGGTCGTTGGCGGGGGCGGGGTGCAGGGAAGTCTCAGGGCGTGGCAGCTTCAGTGGAGCTTGGTGCGAGGCATCCCGCTGCTGAACACTCCGACGGGTGCTAGAATAAATGAATATGAAGAGGAGCATCGTGACGGGTGCTAGAATAAATGAATATGAAGAGGAGCATCGTGACGGGTGCTAGAATAAATGATTATGAAGAGGAACATCGTGACGGGTGCTAGAATAAAAATGATTGTGAAGAGAACATCGACCCGGGTGCTAGAATAAATGATGTCAGAGAGGTATCATGTGGTGCTAGAATAAATGAATATGAAGAGAGGAACATCGTGACGGGTGCTAGAATAAATGGATGAAGAGAGCATCGTGACGGGTGCTGGGAACTAAAAATAGAATATGAAGAGAACATAAGTGACGGGTGCTAGAATAAAATGAATATGAAGAAGACATCGTGACCCGGGTGCTAGAATAAATGGATATGAAGAGGAGCATCGTGACGGGTGCTAGAATAAATGAATATGAAGAGGAGCATCGTGACGGGTGCTAGAATAAATGCATATGAAGAGGAGCATCGTGATGGGTGTTGCTGGGCGTGGTGCCAGTGAGGTGTGCATGATTGCGGTGGGGGCAAACTCTCACCACAGACGAAGGCTCGGCCTCACCATGCGAGGCGGCGAGCGGTGATCAGATATGCAGATAGGACCCGTTATGACAAGTTGCAAATGGACGCAAGGGCAGGTCCGGGCAGTGGCAGTTGACTGTGGGAATTGAGAACTGGTGCGGGAAATGTTTTTGGTGCGGGAACTCGCGCGCAAGATGTGCCAAACCTAGCAACTGCACGCGCAACCTGTGAACAAAAGCTTCCTCGCCGAGGGGCCAGCTTGCAGGCTGCTTGCACTCTGTAGGGTATGACGGGCTTCCTCGCCGAGGGGCCAGCTTGCGGGCTGCTTGCACTCTGTAGGGTATGACGGGCTTCCTCGCCGAGGGCAGCTTGCCCGACTGCTTGCACTCTGTAGGGTATAGCGGGCTTCTCGCCGAGGGGCCAGCCCCCCACAGGCTGCTTGCACTCTGTAGGGCCATGTGGGCTTCCTCGCCAGGGGCAGCAGGCTGCTTGCACTCTGCCTGGGGTATGACGGGCTTCCTCGCTGGGGAACTAGCTTTGCAGCCACTTGCCTGTGGGTGACGGGCTTCCTCGCCGAGGCCAGCTTGCAGGCTGCTTGCACTCTGTAGGGCATGACGGGCTTCCTCGCCGAGGGGCCAGCTTGCAGGCTGCTTGCACTCTGTAGGGGTATGACGGGCTTCCTCGCCGGGGAGCCGGCACAGGCTGCTTGCACTCTGTAGGGTATGACGGGCTTCCTCGCCGAGAGCTGGCTGCAGGCTGCTTGCACTCTGTAGGGTATGACGGGCTTCCTCGCCGAGGGGCCAACGCAGGCTGCTTGCACTCTGTAGGGTATGACGGGCTTCCTCGCCGAGGGGCCAGCTTGCAGGCTGCTTGCACTCTGTAGGGTATGACGGGCTTCCTCGCCGAGGGGCCAGCTTGCAGGCTGCTTGCACTCTGTAGGGTATGACGGGCTTCCTCGCCGAGGGGCCAGCTTGGGATGTTCGGTATATGATGCATCTTCGCGTTGGTTTATTTAACGTGTCGGAGGTTGTTGGGTGCAGTGAGCTTCGCCCCAAAGACGTTAGAGGGCGCGTCAGAGGGACCTCCCGAACCATTTGTTGAGAACCAGAGAACAGCGGTGCTGCGCGCCAACATCATTTTGAACTGCAAGTGGGGGCGCTCTAGACTGCCCGGTGCCACTAAGTGCTTCCGGGTGCCGGCTGCTTTTCGTGAGGAGGCACGCACTATGACTTTGCCTCCCGCCGCAGGACCCCTTCTCTTTTACCCCCCGACCCTGCTGATTCTGTCTGTGGTGAGTGCGCATGCCCCCTCCTCCAAACATCAAAAGCCGTCCTCGCCGCTCCACCCCCTCCGCGGCACCGTTCACAGCGACTCTCCAAAAGCCTCATGTATGACATGCATGTATGACATGGGACAGAAGGGCACTTCGTGACGCGTTTTCTGGATTCATGGACTGGAGCATGTGCCTGAGGGGCGGCGGCATCGCTCGGCCCCTCCCCCTGTCGCGGCGGATCAGGTGGATGTAGCTCAGCAGCGCGGAGAGGATAGCATGTCCGGCGGTGGGCCGGAACGAGGCGTGCGCGACGGAGCAGGTGGAGGGGCCACATTCCGAGGGGAGGAAGATGCCACGCCAGCTCGGCCCCTGAGCCGTACCTCCCAGATCGCCACCCTGGCGCGTTCAGTTCCCAGCTCCTCCACCTCCGCGGCGCTGCAGAACCTGTACCGCGCCGGCTCCTTCCCCAACCTGCGCAAGTGGTTCGACGCACAGCTGCTCCTCAAGCGCCAGGTGCCCACTATCCCCTCAAACCCTAACTCTGCCACACAAGCTCCCATGCCTGACCAAGGATGTGATCTACACGTGCCAGCTCGCTGGCGGTATGCCTGCCACAAGTAGCACTTTTGGGGGGTTTGGCGCTGCACCAGCGGCTTGGGGGATGGCCGGGAAAACCCGCTGCACCAGCGGCAGATTACACTGGCAGTCCGATGCTGAGAGGCTGGGGTCCGATGCTGGGGTGTTTCAATCAGGCACAGGAGACTTGATGACGTGGTCGATCAGGGTTGGGGATGTGGGGTTTCATTGAGGCACAGGAGACTTGCTGACGTGGTCGATCGGGGTTGGGGGTGGGGGTTTCAATGAGGCACAAGAGACTTGCTGACGTGGTCGATCGGGGTTGGGGATGGGGGGTTTCAATGAGGCACAGGAGACTTGTTGACGTGGTCGATCGGGGTTGGGGGTGGGGGGTTTCATCGAGGCACAGGAGACTTGCTGTGAGGCGATTGGTGGACACGACGACATGCTGCAGGTGTGCAGTCCGTGCGACGGCACCTGCGCGGGCTGCGGCAAGCACTGCCTGGTGTACACCTGCTCCAAGTGCAAGGTGCGCGCCGGCCGCGTTACCCCTCGCGGCGTCCTGTGGCCGCCGCACGAGCCATGTGCTGGCGCGCCACCCCATGTGTCGCATGCGCGGGCCCCTCGGTGGCCAAACGGAGGGTGCTGCAGTGTTCCGCAGACGTCCTGACCGCTTGCCTGCTCATATCCATATTTGGCAAATATCCGTACCTGGAAATATCCCGCACATGTGCGCTTGGGCTGTGTACCACTTTGTCGGTAATGGCTCGGCTGCGGCTCGATTCCTCTTCCCTCATCGGTAGAAGTTTGCCACTCAGCATTGATCTGAGCCACTCAGCGTTGATCTGAGCCATTCAACATTGATCTGAGCCACTCAACGTTGATCTGAGCCATTCAATATTGATCTGAGCCACTCAACGTTGATCTGAGCCACTCAACGTTAATCTGAGCCATTCAACATTGATCTGAGCCACTCAGCATTGATCTTGAGCCATTAAACATTGATCTGAGCCACTCAACGTTGATCTGAGCGAGTCAACGTTGATCTGAGCCACTCAACGTTGATTTGAGCCATTCAACATTGATCTGAGCCACTCAACGTTGATCTGGGCCATTCAACATTGATCTGAGCCACTCAACGTTGATCTGAGCGAGTCAACATTGATCTGAGCCACTCAGCATTGATCTTGAGCCATTCAACATTAATCTGAGCCACTCAGCATTGATTTAAGCCATTCAACGTTGATCTGAGCCACTCAGCATTGATCTGGAGCCACTCAACGTTGATCTGAGCCACCCAACCTTGATCTGAGCCACTCAACGTTGATCTGAGCCACTCAACCTTGATCCGATCCACTCAGCATTGATCTGAGCCACTCAACATTGATCTGAGCCATGCGGCATGCGGCGCGCGGGGATATCAATTTAGGGCCGAGCGCCTCTGGTTGGTGGATGAGTGTTAGCAAAGCCTGCGCAGCGGTGACGCCGGCACTGGCAACACGTGTGATTGGTGGATGAGTGTTAGCAAAGCCTGCGCAGCGGTGACGCCGGCACTGGCAACGCGTGCGGAGACGCCATCGGGTTATTTCCTGAAGCTGCTATGGAGATAGAGTCTGGAATGATCTGCCTCGTCGATGGCGCGGGTGGTACACGCAAGGCGTGACCTTACCAGGGCATAAAGAGCGAAAGCTGAGAGATACTTTTCTTCCCGTTGAGCTTTTGGTTGCAGCACGCGGCGTACTGCAGTTTGGAGTGCCAGCGGGTGGCTTGGGCCAATCACCGAAGAGCATGCTCAGCGACGAAGCTAATACGTCGAATCCAGGTCACCCCTTTGCCCTATTCCACACCTCCCGCCACCTGGGTTCTCTGTGCCGCGCCCTCAAGGCGTGCCCTCGTGGTCCGGCTGTTGTTGCGCGCTATTGCCTTCTGACTAGCTGGTTTGATCTCCCTTATGAACCTGAATGGTTTTGGTCATAACATGTCGGCATAGTCGTAGATATGCAGCTTTGGCGTCTGCAAACTTAGCCGCTTTGGCTTTAGCTGGTGTGCGCGGCCACTTTGGACCACGGTGGACTAGAGACGGCCAGGGTTGGTCCTACGAAGTGTGGTGGCTCGCAACGTAGACATGTGGTTGTCCAGTTTGTACAACGAACAGCATGTCGTCAACGGCGGACAAGGGTCATATATTCCACAATTAATCATTCTTGTCGAAACTCGACATGCTGATATTTCCCTTGCAAATGGGCAGAAAAAATCCCGCGGGTCGGGTAGATTCCATCTGTCATTGAGTGCAGCTGCAGAGTTCCTGTATGCTATTCTCATCCACTGCGATGGTTGTGGACCCGCTTCGGTGGGCGCATCTCATGCCATTCAGTGTATCTCGGTGGATCAGCACGGATGAATGCCTCAGAGGCAGAGATCAAACATGTGACAGCGAAGTTAAAGGCGGTGCGGGGAAGGGGAAGTTTCAGGAAATGGTCCTTGAAGCCGATTTGGAGTTTGAAAAGGGGGTGGTAGCCTCGGTAAGGGCCCTCACGTGGATGTGTGACATGAAATATGTTCCTGCGTTGTTAATGGCATCAGCACGTCATGCCCGTTAGTTTTTTCTCGAATGTTATTGGTTGTTGGCGTCCAAACATTAAGCAAGCTAGGAAGCCTTTCCATTGGTGCCTGTTGGCGCCGTTCAGGTTTTGGGGCTTCTTCTCCCTCGCTGCAGTTGGCGCCAGCACCTCTTTCCATGCCACTCGAGCTTCTTCTCCTTTGCTGTAGTTGGCGCCAGCACATGCCATTCGAGCTTCTTCTCCTTTGCTGTAGTTGGCGCCAGCACCCCCCATGCTACTCGGATTGCTTCTACCTCGCTGTGTCAGCATGGTCATCATCTTGGTGCGGCTCGGCCCGTCTTGCTTTTGGCTGCTCGGTATGCAGGGAGCGTGCGAGGTGAATCGGGTGTCTCCGGGGGTCAATATGGCAGGAGCTTCCCCCAGGCAGAGGCGGGCGGACGGAAGGTCGCAAAAAGATGACACAGGCCCTTAGGTTATACAAGGTGAGGCCCTTAGGTTATGCAAGGTGAGGCCCTTAGGTTATGCAAGGTGACGCCCTTA